>QNTS01007628.1:6851-25536 GCA_003317085.1 Hucho hucho
ATAAATGGTTGATTTAGGTGCAATCTTACTGGCAGCAATATCCTTGCCTGTGAAGCCCTTTTTGTGCAAAGCAATGATGACGGCACGTGTTTCCTTGCAGGTAACCATGGTTGACAGAGGAAGAACAATGATTCCAAGCACCACCCTCCTTTTGAAGCTTCCAGTCTGTTATTCGAACTCAATCAGCATGACAGAGTGATCTCCAGCCTTGTCCTCGTCAACACTCACACCTGTGTTAACGAGAGAATCACTGACATGATGTCAGCTGGTCCTTTTGTGGCAGGGCTGAAATACAGTGGAAATGTTTTTTGGGGATTCAGTTCATTTGCATGGCAAAGAGGGACTTTGCAATTAATTGCAATTCATCTGATCACTCTTCATGACATTCTGGAGTATATGCAAATTGCCATCATACAAACTGAGGCAGCAGACTTTGTTAAAATTAATATTTGTGTAATTCTCAAAACCTTTGGCCACGACTGTACAGCCTAATCACTGGCCATTTCCTTGCCAGACTTCAACACAGTGAAAACAGTTAGGAACATCTGGCACTGGAGGAACTGTTGTGAGTCTGTCCCTCTCATCATTCTGAATTGGCTTTCTCTTAAAGATGTGGCTCTGTGCTCTAATGTCTCCTAATATTTATTGTGTGAACCTGAAACTTCCCTCCATCTCTGTTGTGAAGTGTATGTCTCTATGTTCTTCTGCTTAGTGTTACTACATGGCATTGCCTCTTAAGTTGTACCCCTCCTTCCTCCTCAGGATCTGTACTACAAGTCATATGACTGTGTGTGCGTGATGTTCGCCTCGGTACCGGACTTCAAAGAGTTCTACACGGAGTGTGACATCAACAAGGAAGGTCTGGAGTGTCTGAGGCTCCTCAACGAGATCATAGCAGACTTTGATGAGGTCAGAGAACCGCTGGCAGCCATCAACAAACAAAAATTACTCATGTCCCAGTAATAGAAATAAGTAAACGGCTAACCCTGGCTCACACATCCACTTGTTTACCCACACACAGCTGCTGTCCAAGCCCAAGTTCAGTGGAGTTGAGAAGATCAAGACCATTGGAAGCACTTATATGGCAGCCGCAGGGCTGAGTGGCACCCCAGGACAGGAGAATAACCAGGTAGCTACTAACTATTTGACCCAGGTCATGTGGAAGGGGAGGGGTTACACAGCATGCAACTGTGCATACCTTTTGATTTTCTATACTATAGAACTTTACCATAAAACCTGGTTAACGACGCAGTATAGATAAAGTTGTATATGTCAGTAGTAGTGTCCTGTGTGTGGACGTGATGATGAACTGTGTTGTTTCAGGATCGAGATAGGCAGCAGGCACAGATCGGGAACATGGTAGAGTTTGCCATTGCCCTCATTGGCAAGCTGGATGGCATCAACAGACACTCCTTCAACAGTTTTAGGCTGCGTGTGGGTGAGTAAAGCTTGGGCACTGGCCTGGGCATATATGAACTATATTCATTAGCTAGTACCATATACATTAACTACCCATTATGTCTGCAATGCATTCGGTTTCATCCATCTTTATTCAGGTTTCATTGGTAGTTATTCTAGTGCTAAGAGTTTTTCCTGAACACCTGCACCTGGCCTGGTCAGGAGAAATTGGGAGCTCTAGTTATAGAACAAAACACTCCTGGCCCTACGATACCCTATCTATCTAATCACGTAGGAGGACATTCTTTCCAACTGTCCACAATAGCTAACAATGACTCTCCATGATTCCGCTGGTCTCCCTGTGTACTGTTGTGACAGTTCTCAGACAGCTTATTCCCCCAGGCTTCAGGAAAACATTTATAATACTTGAGAGATAAAAGCACACATTAGGGTTTTAATACATAAACACAGAAAGCTGGCATGAAATACAAGAAAAAAATTCAAAGGACTGGTGCGTCAAAGGATTTTTCACGTGTCCCAAGAAAAATCTAAATAACACATGAAGTCCACATAATTCTCCCTGGAAGAATTTTTTATTAAAACGCATAGATTCCAACATGAACGACTGGCAGATGGTCTTGCTGAACAACTGGCAGTGGTGGCAGGTAGCCTAGCGGTTAAGAGTTGGGCCAGTAACCAAAAGGTCGCTGACTAAGTGAAAAATCTGTCGATGTGCCCTTGAGATACCCCAACTGCTCCTGTAAGTCGCTCTGGATAAAAGCATCTGCTAAATGACTAAAATGGTAATGTAAAATGGCTTTGACTCCCTGTGGTTGACTCAGCCAGACAAACTCATGGTACTTGTTAGACCCTGCTAGTGTATATCACTGAATTGAGCATGTCATTTGTATTTTATTTCCAGTTGTTTTATGTGTCATCATGCTCTTCTCGGGCATAAATCGGTCATCACATTCTAGTGGCTTGTTAGACTGGTAGACCACTCTACAGTATGTGACTGGTTTATTCCCAGCAGGTATCTCGTTGTGTGCCCTGTGTCACTGTCTGCCTGCTTTTCACAGGCATTAACCATGGGCCTGTTATTGCTGGGGTGATTGGAGCCAGAAAACCTCAGTATGACATTTGGGGCAACACTGTCAACGTGGCCAGTAGGATGGAGAGCACTGGAGAACTGGGCAAGATTCAGGTTCAGTACAACAACCTAGTCTTGTCCTTGCTAGTCTGGCTGGAGAGATGAACTATAACCACACAAAATCCATGGCTGCATGCATTCAACATAGTAATGTTTGTCTTGTTCCTTGCTTCACGTGTTTCTGCTCCAGGTCACAGAGGAGACTTCGGACGTGCTCCAGAAGCTGGGCTACTCCTGCGAGTGCCGAGGCCTCATCAACGTCAAGGGAAAAGGCGAGCTGACAACCTTCTTTGTGTGCACGGACATGAGTAAGCAGCAGGGAATGGGCCTGAGCTGAGGTCTACGGTGAGCACACTACTGTGTGTGTGGACTCTGGGCCTGGTAGCTCATACGTGTGCTGGGTCGATCGCCAGACATCACAGGACAGTCTAGCATTCAGAACGGACTAATTACACGAACGCACATAAGTTAACATTCTTAGTTAACCTACCGGAGCACACAAATAATATAATCCATCCCAGTGCTTCAGTCAGCGATGATCCTGACCGGACCAGAACTAGACTTGAAGACATGACCTTGTGGTCCTAGAGGTAATATTTCATATTGTTTGTGTTTCCAGGAATCCCTCAGGGAGATTCTTCATTGGAAATGAATGCTTAGTGCTGCTGATATTTTTTTGGAGATCCAGTTGTGTGCATTTAATTAGACTGACATGGAGGTTACGTCAAGCACTGGTCGTCATCATACTGGAATCATGAGATGCACAAAAAACATCTTCAATCTGCTCTTAAAACTGAGCTGTTTATCAAGCAAATGGTGACCAAAACAATGGAGTGAGTGCTGCTGCATGTGGAGTGACAGTATATACAGTACACTTCGATCTCTGTCATGGTTTCAAGACCTTAAAGGTAGATTAAGCAAAATTGTTGTCACGAGCTGCACCGCAGATATTGCGATGAGTGAGATGCAAGAGTTCGCTCTCACACAGTTTGTGCACAGGTTCTCTTCACGCTGTTACAGCGTGATAGCAAAAACCATAACAGCAGAGAAGTTTAAACTTGCGCTTCAACGCTCTGTTGTGGAAATTGACCCACTATGCTGTTTACTTTGGGCATCTACGTCATATCGCTGAGTCTACCTTTAACAGTTTGTGTTTAGGGAACAGTCACCCTCTTCTAATAATTTTGTTTAGCTTGTACGACCATGGGACTAAATGTAAATAATATAGCCAAATATCCTGCCTCCTGAAACAGCCGTGAGACCGATGGACAGTGTTCTATTACTGTGTAATGGACAGTTTATATGGTATGAGGTCTACCGATTTCTCTTTCAAATAATCTGATGACGAATAAGTGCTATATGCACAATACAATCAATTTTGAAGAGTAAAACAAAACATTCAAGTGATGTTAATGTATGAAAAGTTTAATTTGACTGAAACAAAATGATCTTGAGAGCTTAACTCAGTGCTGCGCAGTATGCTATGTTGTAAATGTATAGATTGCATTAGCCCACAACCTGCAGTGTCTTATATGTTGCCTGGGAATCGCTGGTCAAACTAATATTATAGTTGGTGTCCTTTGTTTAGGTACACAATCAACTGTCTTGTTGCAGTTAACCTTATCAGACAAACACACAGGTTAGAATAATACTATGACAATGCCCTTTTAGTGTAAGCGCCATTTTGAAAAGACCACCTGAAATCTTAGCCTGTTTGGTGGGATGGAGTTTTGGCCAGGCAGTAAATTACTTTAGACTGATAAGAGTTCCAAACCTCTTGGCCAATAACAGCTTGTTTTCAGCTCTCCACATCACTGAGTCCTAACAAAGAGCAACTTTAGCTAAGAAGCTGTTTGACCATTGTTTAATTGAAAACAATCAGTTACCCATAAATTATTTGATAGGTCCAAGGCAGACGTTTAAGATATGGGCCTCGGAAAACTGACTTAACATACAGAACAAAAATCATCAACATCTTAACAAAAGTAATATTCATTTTTATAGAATTGTCATGGAAAAAATAAAAATGACTGGTGGCCTTACTCGTCGTTGCTTTCATGTTATGCTGTCTGAGGACTAAATGTGAGTTTGCATTTTGTACAGTTGTAATAAATTGTTTTGCAAGTAGATTGTTTTAAAGGCTGAATCCCAACTTGATTTACGAATACACGGAATAACAGATTGGATAAGGTAGATGACAAATGGCTTTATATATAAAAAGGTTTAAAAGAAATGCAAACAAAGAACCTTTTTGTACACTACAACAGAGATTGGATGTTATCAGGAGGATGGTTGATGTGAAATTCCGTTATACTGCGATGACTGGATTCTGCTGAACTTCAGGCAAGGTATCCATAGGCTCAGCATCAACTAGAATCAAGATGGCAGACGTAAGGGAATAGCTTTGACATTTCAATTCATATGTAGCCATAACATTTTATACAACTTAACCACCTCAGGGGCAATTAAAAAGGTACATCAGTTTTGCAAGTAGGCCTACTACTTCACTGAACATATTCACAAAATCAACCAGTATTTGATTAGAATGTTTACTACCCATTAACTAAATAACCAGGAAAACAGATGCCGGGTGGTTTAATCTTACCTGTGGTGAGGTCTATGAGTGGTTCATCTGCCTCTAGGGGTATAGCGATGCCCATGGCCCTCCTGATCCCGTACACACTGCTCACATCTCCTGGAGCCACCTGACTGGTCAGTTGGGCCAGGTTACCAGTCACCTTCTCAGCTACAGGGAGACAAATGGGAAATTATATTAGAGCCCAACTTCAAGCCAAAGGTGTAGTCCAAATAAAGATCACTGTTAGTGGTGTAGCTGAGAAATGGATGGCCCAGGCATTTCTTCCACTGGAATTAAGATAGTCAAAAGGAAATAGCTTTGACAGAAATTCATGTTTAGTCATAACTGTTTCTGGTTGCACTATTTTTACAGGGTTAAAACCAGAGCTTGAATCCAAACAAAGGCTGTTGTTGTGGGGGGGAAAGGCGATATCTAGTCCGCTGCACAAAAATGACTTCAGCCGGAATGCGTTCTCCGCATTTAACCCCAACCACTTTGAATCAGAGAGCCCCCCCCCCCCCAATACAATACAGAGTGGAATTCCATTCTCCTTTAAAGAGAAAAAAGGAAGCATTACCCAGTTGCAGCTCCTTGGTGGTTGGGGCTAGCAGGCAGATGATGTTGGGGGGCTGCTTGACACTCAAGCGTTCCCTCTGCGCTTCCTGCAGCTCGTGGAGGAGCTTTGTAGTCTCATCCAACTTCTGCTGGAAGTGTTGGGCCTCTGATGCACAGAGACATATACACACACTCTTACTTAAATATCCTAAGGAAGCTTGCATTGACCTGTGCAGGGTCATCTACAATGGGTTCCATTTCTTGAATCCTCCCATCTTCATAGACTACATTCAACTGGGACTGCACATGCCCTACAACAGCCCAGGGAGGCTGCCTACAAGGCTGCAGGAGTCAAATGCCTCAACTACCTTGAAGGGTTTAAGCCTAGGGGATTTAAAATGTAACTCTTTGGCTCTCGAGAATTAACTGTCATGCTGTTGGTTTGCTCTTTGGTCAGTTAGAGCTGATCTTTACCCTCAGATAGGAGGTCCGGTGGAGTCTGGAGGCCCAGGCCGATCACAGAGCCCAGGGAGGCTAGTCTGCTTTCCGTCTGCTTGCTGGCTTCTGGAACAACCACCTGAGGGGAAAACAGAAGGATTAAAGAAAGGTTAGATTAGTAAAAGCATTTTTGTTTGGATTCCAAGTCACCCAGTGCTGCAGTCAGTGAATCTTTGAAATTGCATTCCTGAAAGGAGAGGCATCAGCCAGGCCAGATCTTTTCTGGTAGCTCCAGTCCCTTTCCAATAAAATAAAGAGCAGCAGCAACACCCAACCAGGGAATGAGGATAAACTGGACATTGGCCAAGCACAGCAAACAGCCAGGTACAGAGAGCTGTTGTGTGCTTGAGGCCTGATGCTTTTCTTTCCTCCAGCCTCTACGCTGCTGTGACTGAGGAGCCATTCAGCTGCCCAACGAAGGGGGCGCAGAGAGAAAACAGACATTTCCACATCCCTGACACGGTGTGTGTGAACAGACCTGGTCTCGGGCTGGTGGAGAGAGGCAGTGTTTTGAAGGGGAAATGTTCATTCCGTGTGTTGGATCATAGCAGCTAGCTAACGAGCTTGCCATGTTCACACAGCTGGAACACAACAGCTATGGCATGTGCAGAAGCAACTCTAGCAACTCCTGTGGCGGGCCGGGCACAATGCGTTTCCTCCGACACATTGGTGTGGCTGGCTTCCGGGTTAAGCAGGCATTGTGTCAAGTAGTGCGGCTTGGTTGGGTCGTGTTTTGTGGGGGTGGAGCAGGATAGCTGGGGTTCACTTCAGGTGGGTGTAGTTGAGACCTAGGGTGTGGCGTCTCTCTAATCTGCTGAGGTTGTCCACATTTAGTGTATCTGAGACTTACCTCCATGTCCTTGTCTCCAGTCTCAGAGGTATCTGTTGGCCCTTGCTCATCTGGACGGGTCTGACAGGCAAGAACACATCAAGTTGGTATTGTCCAAAGAAATGTTAAAATAACCGTAGCCATATAATTCCCATGCAGATACATGCTTAATGGTTCTACCTCTCTCAGGGTTTTTGAGTGCTCCCCGTTAGTCAACGCGTCCAGGAGGTTGTCTGCCAGTTTGTACATGTGCTCCTCCGATTTGGACAGGAACTCCGAGAGGCTGCAGACACAAAGACAAACACATTACATCAGTGTGCTTGTGTATGCTAGTCACATTTGGTCTCCTCTCAGAAGCAGCAGTAGGGTCATATCAGGTTTACCACATGGTTTTAGCCTCCACCACAGTGAATCTCATCCACGCCAACAGAACCATAAATGCCTACTCTGATATACAAAGCCAATGAAATACAGGGGCATTTGGACTGTTATGAGCATGCTGGAATGCTCAAAGCTGTTTGGAATGATTTACTGTAAAGTAGGCCCTTGTTATTGTAAATGTCAGATCCGGACCATAATATTACACTAACGTAGGGGGAGGATGAGGAGCAACCTGCATACCTCTCAGATCCCTGGAGGCTGGCCTCCTCTCCATAGAAGGAGTAGATCAGGTCAGAGTCCTCTTTCCCGATGTTGGCGAAGCTCGAGTCGTAGGCGGGCGCGTAGGAGGTGTACGGACCATAGTTCATGTACGATACTGCGAGAGCAGAGATTGGGATACATTACAGCTTTTAAACACTGATGGATATACAGGACCACAGGCTGAGAGCTCAGCCTATCAGAGAGAGAGAGATACATTTATTGGACTATGAAAAACAGATTTTTATAGAATCACAATCTAACATGATCTTATCAAATCTCAAGGAAAAACAATGTTGCCCATGAATGGATTTATAAATGGATACATTAAGACTAGTATTTATGTTGGTTGAACATTGGATTTATACATGTGCTTCTATACAAGCTCTGGGTTCAGTCACTCAGATGAAGAGGTTATTCAGCCACTGTTGGGAGACGATGGAAGTCGATATAAGAAATGCTTTTTTATTATTAAACCTTGTCACTAAGGCCCCTTCAGCTTACCTGGTGTGACCATGTTCCTCTTGTCCTCCTTGAAGCCCTGCAGGGTGTTGATGCCACTCTGCAGCCGGTTGGACATCATGCCCAGCTTCACAGGGCAGTAGCCCACATCTGTAGAAATGAGTTGATTGAGAAAGAGGCTCATTTACAATTAAAAGCTGATGTTATTACACTTGATAGAGTTGACAGTTAAAATCAATAATGGATTTCTGTTTTCCCATGTTGCACAAATAGAAATGGATATAGCATGACTGGACCTACCTCCAGCAACAAGGTCGACTGGGTTCAGGATTGCCAGTGTGGTGGAACCATCAGACTTTCTCCTCTCAAAGTCCAGCTACATAACCAAATAAAACAATAGTCGTATTATTACATTAGCGAACATCATGAATACGTTCACTAAATTAGACCATACATTTCCTATATTGTAGATGGGATAAGAGAGCTTGGTTGGCCTAAACAGTTTGATTAAGCCAATTCAATAGCCAGTAGCTCTCTCACCTCACTCTCCAGCCCTCTGTTGGACAGTTTGCCTCCTGAATCGTCAATGAGCTTGCGGATCTCCTCAAGCTCCTTCTCTGCCTGACTGATGACCACGGACACTTCATCTTTGGAGTCATTGTCTTTCCTGGAAGTATTTAAGAACAGAGTATAGAGGAGTAGGATACTTTGAACTTAACTGATTCATAAGGTTTCATTGTTCAATACCAAAAAAGGACCAGCAGAAAATAGGAATTTATTTTTCTGGCAGCCATTAGTGATTACAATACATTTTGAAACAATCATAACATCTAAATCTAATAGAGAATACATTTCATGCTATAGCTACAGTACATGTTCTCAATGAATACGCTGCCAGTATACTTTCAAACTTCACATCAAATCTTATAAGTCCTCATGCTGTAGTGTTATTTGCGAAAGCATTTAAAATACAACAGGTGTAGACCTTACAGTGAAATGCTTACTTACAAGCCCTTAATACATTTTCTACCCATTACACCTCAGTGGGGTTTAAAAGGACAACAACTCCTAGGTTTCAGAGACTGATTGGTGTGAAACGTGCCGCATAGTGCTGACTGAACACAAGACCTGACACGCTCAGAGGCATTCCTTTCATTATCTCTCAGCCTCCAGCCAGAGTCTGTGGAAAGAACTGATCCACCAAACACTTGGGAGGAGAACAAGCCCACAGCACTTGGACACTATCCATGACTTCTTAACATTAGTGGGTAATAATGCTTGCTTGCTTCCTGGTTGGGATCTGTGTTTGGTAAATGGCAGAGAACAGCTTCTCACAGTCTAAGCACCATAAACTAATATATAGACTACAGATAGGGGTTATGTAAATTGTGGCCGAGATCAAAATCTATATATGATGACTCTCTAAGCAATTAATACCTAAAAGCATATTGTCAGTGTTCATGTGCAGGGTAAATTTATCACGGTACCTGGGAGTGTTTGGGGCAGACTGGGCGGTCTCGCTAGGATCTGTGGGGCTGGGGCCGTCTTTACACTGGTCCATGCTTGAGTTTCCCACCTCCTCTCCAGTCTTACTTGACCGGTTGGCTGGGTTCTCTAGGTCAGCCATGAACTCAATACTCTGCCTCAGGCTCTCAAGCCTCTCCTGTGGGACAGCGAGAGAGTTGACTCTGTTTCACCACAATCCCTTGTTGTTCCAACCTAGGTGTCTTGTGATTACAGGGCACCAATTATCAACAACAAAAACTTTGGTGAAGATTAATATCTAAACATTCAGGGGTATGAATATGGCGCCCTCTGCTGTTCATATGTGGCAACTAGTGATTATTTCACTCAGGCACACATATAGGGCCAGTTTCCTAGACACAGATTAAGCCTAATCCAGGACTAAAACCCATTCTCAAGGGAAGATCCCATATGCATGTGTGAGATGTGTCAGATTTCCTTCTGTAGACGCATTCTCCTTACCGGGCGGAGGATCTTCATGCCAGAGTGGAGCAGCTTCCTGGCAGCTTTGTGGTAAATTGTCTCTGGCTTGTTATAGATCATGGCATTCTCACACATGATCCTGAAGTCCACCTGTATCAATGGAGACACACTGCAGTCAGTCACTGGACTCTGCATATGTTTAACATTGGTTTTCTATTTAAAATCAACACTTCAGGCTTGATTGTCAATCAATCCACTGCTTTAGAATGACAGACGACTAAATAAAGCTATTCTGAAAGAGTTATTCGTCAAGAAGGTAGTGCAGCTGACAGGTGTACCTTGAGCTCCTCCAGTGACTGGTAATACTCATTCTTGACTTTCTCCTTCATTGCGCCGAAGTCCATGGGCCGCTTGATGATCGTGGAGTAGCCAGGAGCGATAAGGTCAGTCACAGGAAACGAGAAAAACGCACTTGGGTCTTTCCTACAAGAGAAAGTCAGTTGTTGCTTTTTTAGGCCTCAACGCAACATTTATTTTACCAGGTAAATTGACTGAGAACACACTCGTTTACAGCAACGACCTGGGGAATAGTTACAAGGGAGAGGAGGGGGGATGAATGAGCCAATTGGAAGCTAGGGTTGATTAGGTGGTCAGATTGGGAATTTAGCTAGGACACCATTTTTTTGTTAATGTTTTATTTTATTTAACTAGGCAAGTCAGTTAAGAACAAGTTCTTATTTGCAATGACAGCCTAACCCGGTCGACGTTGGGCCAATGGGACTCCCAATCACGGCCGGTTGTGGGATATTTGTTTTTTAGACCAGAGGAAACATACTGCTAATCAATTCATTGTCTATTTCTTATTAACAAGCTTCACCTTTGGAGCTGTCTGATGAGCTGACTCAAGGCTTCCTGCAGTGGGGTCAGTTCTTTCTCTGAGAATGAGAGAGAGAAAAAGCACACGAGAGAGTGAGGGAGCGAGAGGAAGAGTAAGAAAGATACATAATGGTTAAAATGACTTATATCAATAGAAATGAAAGGCCAAGAAAGGATTATGGAAAAGTGGCAGCCATTGTAGAAACTGGCAAGTAACTTACCTTCCACTTTATTCAAAGAGGACGCCAGATCTGAACGGATAGGGGTCCTGCTCGCCTCCCTATCATCCCAGTCTGTATCAGCATCTTGTCCCTTCTTCTTCTTCGTCATCTAAATGCACCACAAACATGTTTCTTGACACTTAATTTTCATTTTTGATAGATCACCTGTCCGTCAGTCTATGGGCCATATAAACCCCTATTGAATTCCGAAAATCCAAAGCCACTTCAACATTTAAGTATTGGGCTCGGGCAAATCCATGTGGTCAGAGCTGAATTCCCCAAAGGGATGGTCTCTGCTCCACTCAGTTGGTGGAGTTCAGACACTTAAACATACAGTGGCTTGCAAAAGTATTCACCCCCTTGGCATTTTTCCTATTTTGTTGCCTTACAACCTGGAATTAAAATTAGATTTTTTGGGGGGGGGTTGTATCATTTGATTTACACAACATGCCTACCACTTTGAAGATCCAAAATATTTTATTGTGAAACAAACAAGACAAAACAGAACTATTCACCGCCCCAAAGTCAATACTTCGTAGAGCCACCCTTCGCAGCAATTACAGCTGCAAGTCTTTTGGGGTATGTCTCTATAAGCTTGGCACATCTAGCTACTGGGATTTTTGCCCATTCTTCAAGGCAAAACTGCTCCAGCTCCTTCAAGTTGGATGAGTTCCGCAATCTTTAAATCATACCACAGATTCTCAATTGGATTGAGGTCTGGGCCTTGACTAGGCCATTCCAAGACATTTAAATATTTCCCCTTAAACCACTCGAGTGTTGCTTTAGCAGCATGTTCGGGTCATGGTCCTGCTGGAAGGTGAACTTCTGTCCCAGTCTCAAATCTCTGGAAGACTGAAACAGGTTTCCCCTCAAGAATTTCCCTGTATTTAGCACCATCCATTCTGACCAGTTTCCCAGTCCCTGCCGATGAAAAACATCCCAACAGCATGATGCTGCCACCACCATGCTTCACTGTGGGGATGGTGTTCTCAGGGTGATGAGGTGTTGGGTTTGCGCCAGACAGAGTTTTCCTTGATGGCCAAAAAGCTAAATTTTAGTCTCATCTGACCAGAGTGCCTGCTTCCATATGTTTGGGGAGTCTCCCACATGCCCTTTGGCAAACACCAATGTGTTTGCTTATTTTTTTCATTAAGCAATGGCTTTTTTTCTGGCCACTTCCGTAAAGCCCAGCTCTGTGGAGTGTACCGTTTAAAGTGGTCCTATGGACAGATACTACAATCTCTGCTGTGGAGCTTTGCAGCTCCTTCAGGGTCATCTTTGGTCTCTTTGTTGCCTCTGATTAATGCCCTCCTTGACTGGTCTGAGTTTTGGTGGGCGGCCCTCTCTTGGCAGGTTTGTTGTGGTGCCATATTCTTTCAATTTCTTAATAATGGATGTAATTGTGCTTGTGGGATGTTCAAAGTTTCTTTATAACCCAACCCTGATCTGTACTTCTCCACAACTGACCTGTACTTCTCCCTGACCTGTTTGGAGAGCTCCTTGGTCTTTATGGTGCCCCTTGCTTAGTGGTGTTGCAGAATCTGGGGCCTTTCAGAACAGGTGTATACATACACACTGCGATCATGTGACACTTAGATTGCACACAGGTGGACTTTAACTAATTAT
The DNA here is from genome assembly GCA_003317085.1 of Hucho hucho. Taxonomy (NCBI): domain Eukaryota; kingdom Metazoa; phylum Chordata; class Actinopteri; order Salmoniformes; family Salmonidae; genus Hucho; species Hucho hucho. The sequence continues at coordinate 19,631 of QNTS01007628.1, forward strand.
GTGACTTCTGAAGATAATTGGTTGCACCAGATCTTATTCAGGGGCTTCATAGCAAAGGGGGTGAATACATATGCACGCACCACTTTACATTTTTTAGAACAAGTTATTTTTTTCATTTCACTTCAATTTGGGCTATTTTGTGTTTGTCCATTACATGCAATCCAAATAAAATGCTACTTAAATTACAGGTTGTAATGCAACAAAATAGGAAAAACACCAAAAGGGGTTGAATACTTTTGCAAGGCACTGTAAGTAGAGTTTAGTCAGCTAGCACCATCCATGCCATGGAATAAAATGGTAGCTAGTCTCCCCTAGAGATTTCCGTCAAAAACAGTACAAAGGTAAACAGGGGCTGTAATGAAAATATGGATTCCCAAACTCACCTTTTTCTTTTTCTTGTCATCAAGTGGTGACATGGTATCGTTCCTTTCCTTATCCTTTTTCTTCTTCTTTTTCTTGTCCTTGTGTTTCTCTAAATCTGGATGTTCGTCAAATGTGTTTTCAAAGCTCGAGCTTCCAGTCGTCACCTCATTTCCAGCAACCTTCAGAACCAATTTAAGTGGTCTCTCCCCGTACTCTGTAGATGAGACACATTGGGTTAGCTTTAAGTATATTCCCAAATATTTGATTGTAACCAACTCAGTTGGTTGCGGCTGTTGCTGCTGACAGATCGCTAGCCGTCTAGCTCAACTGTGAGGTAGCCAACTAGTTAGTTAACTTAACTAGTAGCTATGTTGCAAACAGATCACCAACATGGCGAGTTGGCTAACGTTAGTTACCTCCCTACCCTGGCTAAAATATGTAAATTAGTATAGCAATTTAAAAGTTCAATCTTTGGTTCAATGCATATAGGATAAATAAGGCGATCAGCAATAGTCGAATTAAATAGCTATATTTTAACATCTGACAATTAACTAACGTTAATGAGCTCGATACATATGGCTAAGCTAGCTAACTTGCAGTGAATTCAAATGGGTGATTCTGCGTTAGCTAACCAAAGCTCGCGCGAAAACAGTTATGAAGGGCAAGCCTTTTAAAGGAATTCAACCAATACCAGCGCATTGGCTATCTAAATATGTCTTACCTTCATATTTTTCAGACTTGTGCTTTTTATGCTTCTTGCCCATTATTTATATGGTTTGAATCTTTACACTAGCTGACAGCAAGGTTGTTCTTTGTTTTCTCTCCTGGAAGGGATAGCAATCGATTGCAGAGTGCTTGTTTGGTGCAGCGCCGCATGTCGGCTGGAGGTAAAGTAAAATCACATTATTTTATAACCATGTGCAATGTTTATTTGTAGATAAGCCAAACCTACATAACATGTCCATGTTGTATGTTTTTTACTGTAGTTTTATTTTTTTATTGTGTCAGAAATGGTCCCAGGCTGTATCACATCCGGCCGTGATTGTGTGTTCCAAAGGGCGGAGCACAATTGTCCCAGCGTCGTCCGGGTTTGGCCGACATAGGCCGCCATTGTAAATAAGAATTTGTTGTGAACTGACTTGCCTAGTTAAATAAAGGTAAAATATATATTTTTTAAAGAACATGAGAATGTATCAACTTTAGTCACCTGTAGGTGGCGTGATTAACACAGTATTAGTCTCAAGGATTTCCTAAAATGTTTAAACTGGACAGCGGATTCAGAAGCAATGTAGGCCTATAGTACATAATGAGGTGATTGTCCTATCTCTCTCTGACGTCATCACATCCTCCTACTGAGTCATTTTGTATAATAATAAATGGGCACTTGCTTTAGAAAGGTGAAGCACCCTAAGGTTATCAGATGCCCCTGGCCCAAACAGTCAGGCAGCCTGGTTAAACAGACAGAGCCGAGAGGGATCCCAAACAGAGAGGAATGGAGGGTGAATGTAGCCTCTGATGTGTGAGTAACAGGCTTCCCCTCCGTGCCCTCTCTGGAGCCAACTCGGATAGACAGCTAGACCACTGTTTCTCACCTATTTGTTTTTGGAGCCTCCACCCCCTCACTTTGGATATACGATAGGGAGTGAATAAGTAAATTTTCTCAGAGAAAATGTATAGAAATAAATTCGGTCCAGAGACGGTAACTTTGACCCACTAACTTCCACATAGCGGTTGCCTGTCCCACTTTCCATTCCCCTCCTCTGTGACTTTTCACTTTGACCAGCATGAAAGGCCAACCTATCCAGGACACATTTTTACTGTACGTTTAGCTTTCCCTGGGGCAGCCACCCCCAGGCCATTCACTACATTGTTTACCTTACATTTCCACCAGTTCAGTCTGCCTTTAGTCCTCTGTCGGACTGTCTTTGTGTGGATGCCCACACGCTACAACAGATAGATAATAATACTCTAACGTGAACCTGCTTTGAAACACTGAATTGTTTCTCTATCATGTAATAAGTCCTATTGTCATCATGGATCACAAATTGGAGTTTTACTTGCCCTGGCCTGGGCCCAAGATCAGCAAACTGTGAACTCTCCAAAGGGAGAGATAGCCTAAGCTAACACTTGTACATGGCTTATTATTAGGACACTGCACAGGCTTCTGCTCTGCCTCCTCTATCCCCTTCAGAGCTGTTATGCTCTGTTAAATCGCCACATATTTTACAGGCCGATGAATGACAGATGTTTTATTCATGGAGGGAAGATAGTGTGCGTTCTTTGAAGCACATTCCAGGGTTTATGAAGAGGCAGAGCATGGGGGCCGAGAATCCAGTTGCTCATATTCAGAATTGGTGGAAACGAAAAGAAACAGAATCGGCCATTCCGACCATACCTTCCTTTCAGATGGAAAGGAGATTCTGAGGCTCTGATGAATGTGTACTTTTTCATCTATGGCTAGGCAAAACAATCCTCAACGATTTATAATTTATCTGGATATCAACGCCTCTACATTTTTGTGAAGTGATCATATTTTTACATTTCAAAGTTGATCATTGAGGATTTTAGTTGTATTCTATCTGTACAGCAAAACAGTTTAGCGTTATCACTGCCCGGCCCACGCAAGCAAATACCATTTTTCTTTTGCTCTTAAGGATAACCGTTTTAAGCAGTGAGGTAAATCATGTCAGTTGATTTAAAACCCATCACTCTGGTTCAGCTCAGGCTTAATACTGTCACTGTCTGGTGAGTTCTGATACAGAAGCCTAAAGGAGGAGCAGTGTCGCAGCTTCTTTATCAATAGTCTCAACTATTATCTGCCTGTGTTCTCACTCTCTATCCCTCACAAGCCTTGGGGAGAGAGAATCACTGTCCAGTACTCTGTGTCCCTTGAAACTGAGATAAGTCTCAAACCATTCAACACTGACATGTCAAATCTTCACTTTTCTTCAGGCAAGAGCTGTTGAATAAGCTAACATTACGGCTGAAAATCACTTCCGCTACACTGAACACCTATAAACATATGACAGAGGTCCTATACTTTCAGTGCATTTGAAGGGATGTACTGTAACTCAATAGAAAGCTGTATAGCGTGTGTCCCAGCCTGTACCCCTACTCCCCAGCCCCAGCCCTTATTCCCAGCCCCGTCCTCTGCCTGCTTGCCTGTCTCTACTCTGTACCCCTACTCCCAGCCCTTATTCCCAGCCCCATCCTCTGCCTGCTTGCCTGTCTCTACTCTGTACCCCTACTCCCAGCCCCAGCCCTTATTCCCAGCCCCATCCTCTGCCTGCTTGCCTGTCTCTACTCTGTACCCCTACTCTCAGCCCCAGCCCTTATTCCCAGCCCCGTCCTCTGCCTGCTTGCCTGTCTGTACTCTGTATCCCTACTCCCAGTCCAGAGAGGCCATGGGATCCATCTGTTTCATTTCATCTGTGGCTCTGCACACGCTTTGGAAGTCCATGGACGTCTCGGGATTAAAAGTAGATCGGTTACACCGAACAGGGCTAACAAATGGCAGATGTTGTGAAATTCATTATCCCCTGTCACAACAGAGGGGCTGAGGGGACCCAGAGATTCTTTTCCACATGAAAGCATGCAGCATCCTAACGGAACCATGGGAAACCGCTTCCCACTCTGTGGCCTGTATGGAATTTACATTTTTGGTCTCTATACATTCACAAACACAAACAGGGGGACACAAAAGAGGGTTTGAAATGGTTTATCTGTCTTGCACATGGTTTGGGTTTGACCAACCCATCAACACTCGAGATATGCACAGTGTTTATATGCCACTGTAGGCCCAAAATACTACCATCATTTGAAATTTAAGCCAGTGGAACAATCCCGTTTCTACAGTTTTAGAATAGCAGAGAACCGTGTTGTAACATTTTTGTACAGACATTGGTAGTGCTTTTTATGACCTTGGACAACCCAGTTTTATGCTATTGTCCATTGAAAATTGTCATACTGCCTCTATGTTATTCTCTATAAGCTTTTGCAATGCACTATCATCCAGGATCTCCAGTACATAATAATTATGTTTAAATGACCTGAAAGCATGTAATCAAATCAAATCAAATGTTATTGGTCGTGTACACAGAATGAACGGCACATCAGTTGTTCCCTGACAGAGATAAACACTGCGAAGCAGATTAACATTTTCTTCTTTAAACTCAAAGGGAAGCAAGCTGAATTCTATTCAGATGTGACAGAGATGATGGTTTAGGGTCACCATGCCTGTCAACAACAAACAGGGTTTGAAGATGTATAACCAGCAATCAGATAAAAGAGATATAAACATCAAAGAGTCGAAGCCAATCATTCTGTCTCTCCTGATTGCTGCCAATCTGTCACTGTGATGGCTGCTTTGAGACTCCATCACTCACTCAATCACAGAATGACGTTTAACTCTCCTCCTATCTACGGCCTTCACGGTGTCTGTGTGTAGCTTTGGTTTTCTGTTAGACTGTTATAAGGCTGTATTACTCCCAATGTTCACCATGGCAGATGTCCCAATATCTCTAATACAGTCTTGAGCCACTGGAGTCACTGGATATGACCTGGCTCTGTACTGGAAGTTCCAACTTGGAACAAAGCACTGTACATCACTATGGTGATGAAATCATCATCTACTGTAGTCTGTACTGTATTGATTTCGTGATTATTCGCTCAAACTATTGTAAAACTAGTTTCAACAGCCAGGGTACCATGTGCTCCTACAGATAGAGGAGAATCAATGCAGAGCCATGTTTGCAGTGCTGAATGAGGTCATTTGATGTGCTGTCATTAGCATCTCCCGCTTCCCATCGTCAGACCTAGTCTTCTCTGATCCAATTACTCTAATGTATATTTTATTGGGCTTTACTTCATGTTTTTGTAGTTTAACATCTTGTGCTTTAATGTATTATTCTGTTTTTGAAAGCTCCATTTCAATGGATGTGGAAGTTATTATTTTGTGTGATTGGAGAGTACTCTGATGTGTGACTGCGGGGGAGTCTTGTTGGGGGTTGACAGTGTCTGCGTGTGTGTATGACAAAGAGAAGGAGGGGGAGGAGGTGTGTGTGCGTTCAAGAAGGGGGGCAACCAGTGATTTATGTCGCTCTTGGCCTTTTTTCTCTATAAGCCCCTGAAGACAGTGGTCCTGGGGTGGGGAGAATACACACCAGTGTTCAAAGCCTGGTGATGGTCCTCTTTCAGATTCTAAGCTGTATGAAACGTTCATATAAACTATGAAGCAGCCATTAGGAAATGGTCTCTGAGTCTGCAAACACAATGAGAGTTTACCATCCAGACACACTGATTGGTACTGTATGAGGGGGTAACACTGTCTGTGCACTCGTTGATGTTCCACATTTTATGGAGAAGGATCTTCAACGTTGGGAGTTAACCTGACATTCCAACCAAAGGTTGTGACTCCCAATTTGACACCCAATAATGAGAAGAGGTATTGACTCATCCCTCATTGTCAAAGATGGCAAAAACCTGTAAGGCCTATACAGTGGGGCAAAAAAGTATTTAGTCAGCCACCAATTGTGCAAGTTCTC
>QNTS01007628.1:25589-42833 GCA_003317085.1 Hucho hucho
CTCTACTCTGTACCCTTACTCCCAGCCCCAGCCCTTATTCCCAGCCCCATCCTCTGCCTGCTTGCCTGTCTGTACTCTGTACCCCTACTCCCCAGCCCCAGCCCTTATTCCCAGCCCCATCCTCTGCCTGCTTGCTGTCTGTACTCTGTACCCCTACTCCCAGCCCCAGCCCTTATTCCCAGCCCCATCCTCTGCCTGCTTGCCTGTCTGTACTCTGTACCCCTGCTCCCAGCCCAGAGAGGCCATGGGATCCATCTGTTTCATTTCATCTGTGGCTCTGCACACGCTTTGGAAGTCCATGGACGTCTCGGGATTAAAAGGAGATCGGTTACACCGAACAGGGCTAACAAATGGCAGATGTTGTGAAATTCATTATCCCCTGTCACAACAGAGGGGCTGATGGGACCCAGAGATTCTTTTCCACATGAAAGCATGCTGCATCCTAACAGAACCATGGGAAACCGCTTCCCACTCTGTGGCCTGTATGGAATGAAAATGTTTGGTCTCCATACATTCACAACAAAAACACAAACAGGGGGACACAAAAGAGGGTTTGAAATGGTTTATCTGTCTTGCACATGGTTTGGGTTTACCAACCCATCAGCACTCGAGATATGCACAGTGTTTATATGCCACTGTAGGGCCAAAATACTACTATAATTTGACATTTAAGCCAGTGGAACAATCCAGTTTCTACAGTTTAGAATACCAGAGAACCGTGTCGTAAAATGTTTGTACAGACATTGGTAGTGCTTTTTTATGACCTTGGACAACCCAGTTTTTTGCTATTGTCCATTGAAAATTGTCATACTGCCTCTATGTTATTCTCTATAAGCCTTTGCAATGCACTATCATCCAGGATCTCCAGCACATAAGAATTATTTTTAAATGACCTGAAAGCATGTAATCAAATCAAAGAAAATGTTATTGGTCATGTAAACAGAATGAATGGCACATCAGTTGTTCCCTGACAGAGATAAACACTGCGAAGCAGATTAATGTGTTCTTCTTTAAACTCAAAGGGAAGCAAGCTGAATTCTATTCAGATGTGACAGAGATGATGGTTTAGGGTCACCATGCCTGTCAACAACGAACAGGGTTTGAAGATGTATAACCAGCAATCAGATAAAAGAGATATAAACATCAAAGAGTTGAAGCCAATCATTCTGTCTCTCCTGATTGCTGCCAATCTGTCACTGTGATGGCTGCTTTGAGACTCCATCACTCACTCAATCACAGAATGACGTTTAACTCTCGTCCTATCTACGGCCTTCACGGTGTCTGTGTGTAGCTTTGGTTTTCTGTTAGACTGTTATAAGGCTGTATTACTCCCAACATTCACCATGGCAGATGTCCCAATATCTCTACTACAGTCTTGAGCCACTGGAGTCACTGGATATGACCTGGCTCTGTGCTAGAAATTCCAACTTGGAACATCACTATGGTGATGAAATCATCATCTACTGTAGTCTGTACTGTATTGATTTTGTAATTATTCGCTCAAACATATTGTAAAACTAGTTTCAACAGCCAGGGTACCATGTGCTGCTACAGATAGAGGAGAATCAATGCAGAGCCATGTTTGCAGTGCTGCATGAGGTCATTTGATGTGCTGTCATTAGCATCTCAAGCTTCCCATCGTCAGACCTAGTCTTCTCTGATCCAATTACTCTAATGTATATTTTATTGGGCTTTACTTCATGTTTTTGTAGTTTAACGTATTGTGCTTTAAGGTGCTTTAATGTATTATTCTGTTTTTGAAAGCTCCATTTCAATGGATGTGGAAGTAATTTTTTGTCTGAGTGGAGAGTACTCTGATCTGTGACTGCGGGGGAGTCTTGTTGGGGGTTGACAGTGTCTGCGTGTGTGTATGACAAAAGGAAGGAGGGGGAGGAGGTGTGTGTGCGTTCAAGAAGGGGGGGCAACCAGTCCCTCTTGGCCTTTTTTCTCTATAAGCCTCTGAAGACAGTGGTCCTGCGGTGGGGAGAATACACAGGGGACCAGTGTTCAAAGCCTGGTGATGGTCCTCTTTCAGATCCTAAGCTGCATGAAAAGTTATAAACTGTGAAGCACCCATTAGGAAATGGTCTCTGAGTCTGCAAACACAATGAGAGTTTACCATCCAGACACACTTATTCGTACTGTATGAGGGGGTAACACTGTTGTGCACTTGTTGACGTTCCACATTTTATGGGGAAGGAACTTCCAACTTTGGGAGTTAACCTGACATTCCAACCAAAGGTTGTGACTCCCAATTTGACACCCAATAATGAGAGGAGGTACTGACTCATCCCTCATTGTCAAAGATGGCAAAAACCTGTAAGGCCTATTTTATCAGAGTGAACCATTAACTGCCCCAGGGCAGCAACTTTAACAGTATCTTTCCATCTGCTATACTAACTGCCCTAAGGGTAGTAACATCTATACCTTTCTGCAGCATTGACCTGGACTGTTAGAAAATGAGCCTGCATGCTGTCCTCTAATGCTCTTACGGTGTTATAAAATTCTATCTGCTGGTAAGGAATAAATAGCCCACATGAATGTGATTTCCAAGGCCTTGGCAGAGAGGGAGGGAGAATACCATGTGGGGACGACCTCAGTAATTGTCTCATTTCTAGACAGATGCCCACAGGTAAGAGTAATTACAGAGGCCCATTACTCCCCATCCCGTCCGTACATCTGGTCTATATGTGTTTGTGCGCTGGTCTCTCGGGCAGGCGGGCCCCGCTGCAGATTCAGATTGCATAGGTGTGGCTTTGGTGCGACATCCAAATGTGACACATGAAAGACAAAAGAGGCCTAGATCAACAGAGGGCGTCTCTGCCCCATTCTGCTGCTTCGGCGTCAATCTGGCAGATGGTATGGGTCTGTCTGAGGCCCCGGCATCGAGGAGTGCAGCGGCTTCAAAGCGCCTCTGTAATCTGCAGGAACATCACAGGCTGGGAGAAAGTGACTGTCTCTCCCAGACACCCACCCTGCTAAGAGGGCGAGTGAGACCGTAATGAAAGGCAGATAAAGGGATTGTTTGGATTGGTAGGTGCAGGCAGCCAGGGTCAACTAAGCCTCACACACAAAAAGAACATCAGGTAGAGAGGTAAGATAGTCTTTCTTCTTCTTTCCTGCTTTTCTTTTTCTTTTAAGAATCTGCAGATAAATTATAAAGTCAGTTTATAAAAAAAACATGAACACAACGAGCGACAAATAATTACTCGATTCAGTCGAAAAATTGACACACTGTGATAGGTAAGGTAGAGGTATGGGGTAAACTCAGTGGTGGAAGGAAGCATAATGAATACCACAAGTTACTTACAAGTGTTGCGGTTTCTTTTGATGTGCCAGTCAGGCCTGATGTCTGCTGTCAACCACAGTACTAATCAGACAGGAACTCAGGTCTTTGTCACCTCCATGCTGTATTCATATGCCACCTGCTGACTGCTGTGTGGATCTCTCACTTCATTTGGACTAATTACATCTGACTTTAAAGTGACTTCCCAGTTCACTGCAGGTTTATGTCTTATTCCAGGGACACATTGATGCCTGATGATACCAGCAATATCAAAGGCATAGCGTAGTATAATTTAGTTTCCTTCTCCCCAGTTGTACCATGGTTTTATGATTGATAAAGGAACAATGTCAAATGTAGACCTACTTTGTCTTCCCCCAGTCTCTCCCTACAGCCGCTGTGTAGCGCCATAAGTCTTACAAGCAAGACTACCTTCCTCCTAATTTGGAAGGGGATGAAATTCTTGGAGAATATTTCATGATTATAACAATTGTATGGATGGTATATTTCTTTAAGCATTGCTATAGATACACATAGGCACTAATAGTCTTTGTGTGAGACTAGCTACACTGTATATCCCATTGATTTATACAGGAACAAGGATCCTCTCCACCTCTCTATGAAACTCTTTTTGATCCCTAATGTTCTACATGTTTGACGTGGTGTGATGGGGGATGTAGTAGACAGCTCTGTCCCAGGAGACCAGCTCTAGACTGGGGGTAACAGCTAGCATATGAAACTGGAGCTGCTCAGTGGGCTAGATTCGCATGGATGGATCCGCCATAGTCTGCAGCCCCCCACTCTGCTCCAGAGCCTGGGGACTTGTTAGCTTTGCTACCGTTTGTCTGGGCAGCTATTCTCCACTCCTATGGTAGGCCTACAGTGCAGATTTGCCTACCGTCTTGACAAGCAACTGGACTGTGCCAGCCTGTCAAAGCTCTTAATGGTTCCAGCTTTCAAAACTTAGATTGTGCAGGTTTCTTAGGTTGCCTGTTTATTCCCCATCCTTCCAGGGGTTAAGAAGCACACTTATTTAGGGCGGTAGTGCAGATAGGCTCAGTATAATGTGTCACACCCTGATCTGTTTCACCTGTCCTTATGCTTGTCTCCACCCATCCAGGTGTCACCCACCTTCCCCATTATCTCCTGGGTACTTATACCTGTGTTTTCTGTGTATCTGTGCCAGTTCGCCTTTGTTTTGTCAAGTCAACCAGCGTGTTACTCCGTGCTCCTGCTTTTTCATTTTCTCTGTTTTTTGCTAGTCCTCACGGTTTTGACCATTGCCTGCCTTGACTCTGAACCCGCCTGCCTGATCATACTGCCTGCCCTGACCTCGAGCCTGCCTGCCACTCTGTACCTCCTGGACTCTGACCTTGTTATGATCTTTTGCCTGTCCACAACCATTCTCTTGCCTGCCCCTTGGATTATAATAAATATCAGAGACTCAAACCATCTGCCTCCCGTGTCTGCATCTGGGTCTCGCCCTGTGCCCTTATAATAATGTATCTTAACACCTTAAGATGAATAATGAAAGATGGAGCTGGTTGCAAACCATAAACCCTCGCAGCCCAATTTATTTAAAGGATTTTGGGGGCTATTTGCCCTAGCGAGTGTCAAAAGTTGAGCAGTACTTCATACAGTACAACTTCCTGCATGATGCAGATTACTACTCTTGGCAGCACTGGATCCATCCTCTCACTTTCTCAGTTTAACATCAGTCACAGACAGTACATCATTCTTGCATTGAGAAATCCTGCTATGCCCTCAGACGAACCATCAAACAGGCAAAGCATCAAATCAAATCAAATGTTATTGGTCACATTTCACATGGTCAGCAGATGTTATTGCGAGTGTAGCGAAATGCTTGTGCTTCTAGTTCCGACAGTGCAGCTATATCTAACATGTAATTTAACAATTCCACAACAACTACCTAATACACACAAATCTAGATAAAGGAATGGAATGAGAATATATGGATGAGTAATGACAGAGCGGCATAGGCAAGATGCAATAGATGGCATAAAATACAGTATGAACATATGAGCATCAATACAGGACTAAGATTGAATTCTACTACATCATCTCTGATGCTCGTCGGATGTGGCAGGGCTTGCAAACTATTAAGGACTACGAAGGGAAACCCAGCCGCGAGCTGCCAATTTGCTAGCCTACCAGATGAGCTACATGCCTTTTATGCTCACTTTGAGGAAAGCAACACTGAAGCATGCATGAGAGCACCAGCTGTTCCGGACGACTGTGTGATCACGCTTTCCGTAGCCGTGGGAGCAAGACCTTTAAACAGGTCAACATTCACAAGGCCTCGGGGCCAGACGGATTACAAGGACGTGTACTCAGAGCATGCACGGACCAGTTGGCAAGTGTCTTCACTGACATTTTCAACCTCTCCCAGACCGAGTCTGTAAATGCCTACATGTTTCAAGCAGACCACCATAGTCCCTGTGCCCAAGAAAGCAAAAGTAACCTGCCTGAATGACTACCGCCCCGTAGCACTCACTTCGGTAGCCATGAAGTGCTTCGAAAGGCTGGTCATGACTCACATCAACACCATCCCGGAAACCCTAGACCCACTCCAATTCGCATACCGCCCCAACAGATCCACAGATTACGTAATCTCAATCGCACTCCACACTGCCCTATCCCACCTGGACAAAAGGAACACCTATGTGAGATTGCTGTTCATTGACTACAGCTCAGCGTTCAACACCATAGTGCCCACAAAGCTCATCACTAAGCTAAAGACCTTAGGACTAAACTCCTCCCTCTGCAAGTGGATTCTGGATTTCCTGACGTTGCGCCTCCAGGTGGTAAGGGTAGGTAACAACACACCTGCCACGCTGATCCTCAACACTGGGGCCCCTCAAGGGTGCGTGCTTAGTCCCCTCCTGTACTCCCTGTTCACACACGACTGCGTGGCCAAGCACGACTCCAACACCGTTAAGTTTGCTGACGACACAACAGTGGTAGGATTGATCACTGACAACGATGAGACAGCCTATAGGGAGGAGGTCAGAGATCTGGCAGTGTGGTGCCAGGACAACAACCTCTCCCTCAAAGTAAGCAAGACAAAGGAGCTGATCATGGACTACAGGAAAAGGAGGGCCGAATTGGCCCCCATTAACATCAGTGGGGCTGTAGTGGAGCGGTTCGAGAGTTTCAAGTTCCTTGGTGTCCACATCTCCAACAAACTATCATGGTCCAAACACACCAAGACAGTCGTGAAGAGAGCACAACAACACCTTTTCCCCCTCAGAAGACTGAAAAGATTTGGCATGGGTCCCCAGATCCTCAACAAGTTATCCAGCTGCACCAAGAGCATCCTGACTGGTTGCATCACCGCCTGGTATGGCAACTGCTCGGCATCCAATTGTAAGGCACTACAGAGGGTAGTGCGTACGGCCCAGTACATCACTGGGGCCAAGCTTCCTGCCATCCAGGACCTATATACTAGGTGGTGTCAGAGGAAGGCCCAAAACAATGTAAAAGACTCCAGTCACCCAAGACATAGACTGTTCTCTCTGCTGCCGCACGACAAGGGGTACCGGAGCGCAAAGTCTAGTTCCAAAAGGCTCTTTAACAGCTTCTACCCCCAAGCCATAAGACTGCTGAACAATGAATAAAATAGTCATCCGGACTATCTACAATGACACCCCCTTTATTTTTACACTGCAGCTACTCACTGTTTATTATCACTTTACCCCTACCTACATGTACAAATTACCTTGACTAATCTGTATCCCCACACATTGACTCGGTACCAGTACCCCTTGTATGTAGGCTCATTATTGTTATTTTATTGTGTTACTTTTTATTTTTACTTTAGTTTATTTACCCCTGTTGTATTTGGCGCATGTGATGAATAAATGTTGATCCTCTTGAACTTCCTCTTTTGAATATTCATAGGTTCTGCAAGGTTGCTTTAAATCCAGGTCTTTACCTGATTCCATTTTGTTTACAGACATCTCTTCAAAGTGCTTATAATGACAATACGATTTCTCTTATGTAGGTCACGCTAGTTGTGAGATGAGGACATATGTTATCCATCTCTTTCGTGTAACACTGTTACTCCTGTCAGTTGATGATGGTTGATACACCACTGGGCAAAAACTGGTTGAATCTACATTGTTTCCACATCATTTCAACCAAAATAATAAATGTGATGACGTTGAATCAACATGGAAAACTGATTGAATTTGCAAAAACTCATCAACGTAAGGGCATATCGTATTTTTTTCACCCAACGTTTAACCTAAATCCATTGACATGGTAACAGTTTTTGTTGATTGGACGTTGAATACATGTTAGTTGACTCAACCAAATGTAAATCAAAACTATATGTTGAACTGACATCTGTGCCCATTGGGATGCTTTAATGTTTAAGCAGTCATCCGCCATCTGTAGTTGGTCCTCAGCCACCTTCCCCTGTCTATAGTATTATGGAGATACAGTAATGGCAACAATGTCTTCCTTGTGGGTTTAGATATAATTACATTTTAACATAGTATCACCTGAAATTGACAGTATAGTCCTACTGTACCACATTAGTACCACATTGAGAATTTCATTACTATATAAACTATACATGATGTTGTAAAATGTCATAAAGTGAAGACCAGAGTTCATCCCATACTCACAAATCTGTTTTCCTCCATCTATCCCGTTTTGGGAAGGTATATTTTGGGTCTGTGTCCCAAATGGCACCCTGTTCCCGCTATAGTGCACTACTTTTGACCAGAGCCCTATGGGCCCAGGGCTCTGGTCAAAAGTAGTGCACTATAAAATGAGTGTACAAAACAATTAGAACACCTGCTCTTTCCATGACAGACTGACTGAAACTACATTTTAGGAGGGTGTTCTTAATGTTTTGTACACTCAGTGTATCCGGAATAGGGTGCCATTTGGGAGGTACCCTTGTAGTAGCTGGCTCTGAGTAAAGAAAGCAGAAAGCTGAAAATGTCTGGGTGTCAGCTGGTGTTTCACTTTCAGCAACAACACATCCAGGCCCAGTCCCTCCCTACATACTTTCCTTTGAAAGATTCAAGAGCCATTCAAGAGGTGTGTAATTAGCTAGAGTTTAATTAAAGACCAATTTGAAATGGGCAGACTGAAAGGCAAATTAAAAAGGCTTATAAAACAGAAATGAAATGCTTAACAAGCTCAATATCGCTCTTCAACAACATTATTTAAATGGCAGTTTTTACAGTTACAATGTTTACAGTTTTGTGGGTTCCATGTTACTACACTGTTGTGATAAAACTGATGCTAATTTTAAAATATGAGACCAAAATATTTTATGACATGTCAAAAGCTTTCTTTCTCCTACTGTGAGAATAATTTTGACACAGAAGTCAAATACTACAGAAATTGAATCGCTGAAAATGTAAAAAATAAGACACTGTATCCTTATATTAACTCATAAATATCCCACTCTCCAGCAAGCATCCATTCAGTAAAATAAAAATGGGCACATGGGCGCAGATTCACGTCCGCTATGGAATGCTGGAGCTGGCATGTAGAAAGAGCCACTAGTTTAAATCAAACACTGTACATGTGCCCAAGGAGTCTCTATCCTCACTATGGCTGTTGGGTATTTCTAGCATTGAGGTAAATTAAAATAGGGGTGAAAGTAGAATTCATTTATTTGCGGTATGGGAGCTCCTATATTTTCACGCATGCACAATGTTTTTTATCAGCCTAATCATAGAATTATATACAGTAGAATCCCTATTATTTCAATATGATCTCTGTGGGCCTAGTCATAATTTGTCATTTAACTAAATGTACTACCTATTATTGCGGCATAAACAAATCCAGTCATGATGTTTTCATCAGATTGTCAAACAATCACTTCTAAGGGCTCCTTTACTAGGCTACCTGCGCACGTTCATCCACTACAACATATTACCAGCCTCCAAACAGTGGTGAATGGAAAGAGACTTCTGTTACACAAAACACCAAAAAGTGTAATGACATTTCGCGATAGTCATTAAGCCAGAATTTATGCATCCACTGCTGTCAGCGCTTTGGCCACTCATCTCTGCCTTGGCAAAATGTCAGTGTTCTTGTGGAACCACATCGCATTTTGGAGCGTAGGCTATACCACCCATTTTACCACCCATTACCACCCAAGTCCATTTGCACACTTGTCATGCCTCTGACTTGCAATAATGAGAAAAAGTGGTCTAATTGCCTACAGTTTTCTTGACATTTTGTTTTAATTATTGTGATAGGCTCATGTTTTACCTGTACGGCATATACCCCCACTATTTATTTTGCCAGGACGCCGTACCCGACTGTCCCGCCTTACTTTCACCCTGGGTATAAAAGAACTAGAGACTACGTCCAAGATGGCCGACCGTTGTTTTCAACGTAATCTATTCACGTTCGCATATGCTGTTTCGAGGTTCCTGCAATCTTTCTTACTGGGATTACTACGTCTGCACACTAGCACTCAGTGCGCACTGGACAGACAGCAGTGTCGCATGAACATGCTCCGGGAACTCACTTGAGAGAGGCCAGCAGGCCACAGCCGGCCCGGTTCCTGTCAAAGATAGTGTGGGCTTGTCATCACTCCATGTACTGGGCAGGCTCTGAACTGGGCGCCACTGGGGAGCATGCGTTCAGAGACATGTAGTGATTGGTTTTTGGTGTCCTGAGACGGGGCAAGTCTTTGCCCAAATCTCTTGAAATGAATCATTTGACAAAAAAACTACATATTGGACCTAAAATTATGAATTAATTCTGAAGAATGGTTGCCCGTTCAATAGAGAGATGTACAGTTCTGCAACACAGAGCCAGTCAATGTGCAGATCATGTCCGTTTCCCCTCAGTTTTAGATCAGAATTTATTTGAATCTAATCTCTCAACTCATTAAAAGTGGTGTAAATGTGAAACCGATCTGCCTAACCATGAAAATATGTGCCACATGGACATCAGTCTAAATGTAAGAATATTGAATGATGTTTCTTCCTGGCATAATAATATCTGACCTGAAAAAATATGTTTGGTAAACAGTTGTTAAGGTTTGAATTGTGTAGCACCTAACTAAATATAAATTACATTTAGTGTATCACAACTTTCAGCAAATGATAAAAACATGATTGCCGTCTGTTTTTTGAAGAGGTCGTTGCTAAACCTTTTGATGAGGTAGCAGAGCCGTTTAATACCTCTAGCAGATGTTGTGGTATACTCAACTGGGGAGGTCTTAAATTTTTTTTCTGAGGTCTTGTCTGATTTCTTTTGATTGCCCCATGATGTCAAGCAAAGAGGCACTGAGTTTAAAGGTAGGCCTTGAAAAACATCCACAGGTACATTTCCTATTGACTCAAATGATGTAAATTAGCCTATCAGAAGCTTCTAACGCTATGACATCATTTTCTGGAATTTTCCAAGCTGTTTAAAGGCACAGTCAACTTTAGTGTATGTAAACTTCTGACCCACTGGAATTGTGATACAGTGAATTATAAGTGAAATAATGTGTCTGTAAACAATTGTTGGAAAAATTACTTGTGTCATGCACACAGTAGATGTCCTAACCGACTTACCAAAACTATAGTTTGTTATCAAGAAATGTGTGGAGTGGTTGAAAAATGAGTTTTAATGACTCCAACCTGAGTGTATGTAAACTTCAGACTTCAACTGTAGGTGCCAATACGCTATGTATTGTAATTCTCACGATTCTATATGTATTGTGATTTGATACTGCGATTCAGAGAGACGAGAGAGCATGAGGGAGAGCAAGTTTTGATCAGTCAGGGATCTGAAAGGGCTCACTATTTACAAAGAATATGGAGAACAAGCTATAGGATGACAAATACCAGAGTTTTGGCGGAGGTACAACCGGCTAGCGCTAGATAACGCTACCTACAGTAGCATATATACACTACACTACAAAGTATGTGGACAGCTGCTCGTCAAACATATCATTCCAGCATAATGGGCATTAAAATGGAGTTGTTCCCTCCTTTGCTGCTATAACAGCCTCCACTCTTCTGGGAAGGCTTTCACTAGATGTTGGAACATTGCTGCGGGGACTTGCTTCCATTCAGCCACAAGAGCATTAGTGAGGTCGGGCACTGATGTTGGGCTATTAGGCCTGGCTTGCAGTCGGCGTTCCAATACATCCCAAAGGTGTTCGGGGGAGTTGAGGTCAGGACTCCGGCCAGTCAATTCTTCCACACTGATCTCGACAAACCATTTCTGTATGGACCTCACTTTGTGCACTTGGGCATTGTCATGCTGAAACAGGAAAGGACCCTCCCCAAACTGTTGCCACTAAGTTGGAAGCACAGAATCATCATCACAGAATGTAATTGCATGCTGTAGTGTTAATATTTCCTTTCACTGGAACTAAGGGGCCTTGCCCGAACCATGAAAAACAGTACCAGACTGTTATTCCTTTTCAACCAAACTTTACATTTGGCACTATGCATTGGGGCAGGTAGCTTTCTCCTGGCATCCGCCAAACCCAGATTCGTCTGTTGGACTTCCAACAGTGATTCATCACTCCAGAGAACGCGTTTCCGCTGCTCCAGAGTCCAATGGCGGCGAGATTTACATAACTCCAGCCGATGCTTGGCATTGCGCATGGTGATCTTAGGCTTGTGTGCGGCTGCTAGGCCATGGAAACCCATTTCATGAAGCTCCAGACAAACACGTTGCTTCCAGAGGCAGTTTTTACGCATTACGCACTTCAGCACTCAGCGGTCACGTTCTGTGAGCTTGTGTGGCCTACCATTTCGCCGGCTGAGCTGTTGTTGCTCCTAAATGTTTCCACTTCACAATAACAGCACTTACAGTTGACCGGGGCAGCTTTAGCAGGGCATAAATTTGCCAAACCGACTTGCTGGAAAGGTCGCATCCTATGATGATGCCACGTTGAAAGTCACTGAGCTCTTCAGTAAGGCCATTCTACTGCCAATTTTATACACTTGTAAACAACGGGTGTGGCTGAAATTGCCGAATCCACTAATTTGAAGGGGGTCCACATACTTTTGTGTATATAGTGTATATATATACACATACAATATATACACTGAGTGTACAAAACATTATGACATAGACTGACCAGGTGAATCTAGGTGAAAGCTATTGATCCCTTATTGGTGTCACTTGTTAAATCAACTTCAATCAGAGTAGATGAAGGGGAGGAGACAGGTAATATAATATTTTTTAAGCCTTGAGATAATTGAGACATGGATTGTGTTTGTGTGCCATTCAGAGGGTGAATGGGCAAGATAAAATATTTAAGTAGTAGGTGCCAGGCCAGGTGCACTGGTGTATCAAGAACTGCAACGCTGCTGGGTTTTTCACACTCAACAGTTTCCCGTGTGTATCAAGAATTGTCCACCACCCAAAGGACATCCAGCCAACTTGACACAACTGGAGTCAACATGGTCCAGCATCCCTGTGGAACGCTTTCGACACCTTGCGGAGTCCATTAGGAAGGTGTTCTTAATGTTTTGTACACTCAGTGTATATCTACTTTTGTACACTCAGTGTATATCTACTTGGAGTCAAATCGTCCGAAAATGATATTGCGATATGTAACTGTATACATTTTTTCCCACATCACTATTTGTCATACTATGTAACAACTATGTAATAAAAAGGTCAATTGTTTGCAACTCGTTTTACACCTATCTTTTATGTCATCACTACCTATCTTTTATGTCATCACTATAGCCTCTCCCCAAAAACACACACGCACCCCAGCAACATCTGTCTGACTGTCTTTCTCTGCAGGATGTGTGCAAATGACAGCCTGAATAAAGCAGTCCATCAGCCTGCTTCATACCCCATTATAAGGAAGAGCATTGCACAGAAACATGTTTCCTCTAATTGAACTGGATCGAACAAGAAAGCTGCTCTTTCCACGAAGAGATGTGTGGGTGGTTGATAATTCCTGAGTTTCTACCTCTTTAAAAAGAAGCAGAAGCCTCCTCCTTTCTCTTGAGAGGCTTTCTGTGTGACCTTGTTTCCTTGGAGTTAAAAAATGGGAGAGAGAGAGCAGAGAGGAGGAGGGTAAAGAGAGGGAGGAGGGGAGCAGGCTCGGTAGGGGTTGGGAGGAGGGGAGATGGGGTAACTTCAAAAACCCACATCAAAAGGAATAAATAATTGTTTCTGCTGGTTTTGTTGTTGTGATACGGATCGGCAAAGCAGCGAGTGGCGAGCAGGAAGCTTTGATTTGAGGCAGCCTTCCTGGAGAGGGGTTCCTTCTGTTGCCGGCTGAGTGGAGGAGAGAGCGGGGGCCCTACTGATTAAACTCTTGTTTGTTTTAATCTTCCCTCTGCCCCAGGGGAGGCTCACAGAGAGGCAGAGAGCCTGCTGGGGGGAGACACAGCGCAACGCTGGGCTCCGGAGGCCCACGCCCCCTCCTCTCCACCAGCGTCCTGGAAGAGGGAGAGAGCTAGGCGACGTGTGCTGCATCACAGTGTAAAGAGGGAAAAGGGGGTTGGTGGATGACTAGGAATAGGGTGTTCACAATGGGGGGCTGAGTGGGTTTGGGGTTAGAATCAGAATGCAACAGTGAAAGCTTATGAGCTTGTTTTCAACTGTAATTTCATTGCTTGGTTGTCAGATGGTGAGTCCATAATGATGTTGCCCAAACATCAGTCTGGTTGTCTGCTGACTGATGTTCTCCAGGCCTCTGGTCTATCATGTTTGTACAATATGTCTTTGTTTCCCCACTTCCATATGCACAGCATTAAAAATGGCCTAGGCCTTTGAGGTCTCCAAATAGCATTGTGCAGTAGGCCTATAAGCGTTTTGCTAAAAATTTATGACAAGATGGCGCTGGCAGACACGGTCGCCCTGTTGCTAGTTCCTAGCCAACTTTGCAGTCTTGTTTATTTTAGTGTTATTTTTCATTTATTTGCTTTGACTCTTATTATTGATATTGATCAGGGGCGGCCGCTGATTGGCTGAATGCACAGAGCGCGAGGTGGCTGGAGTTGGCAACAAAGCAGCATGACAGAAATATTATGGCACGTTTTCGAACTACCGGAAGTTTCTTTGAGAATATATATATGTGATCTGTGCACTTGAACAAAAGCATAAATACACCTATTTCACTAATGACCACTGCTGCACATGCTGCCACTGTTTTGAACAGATTAGATTATACTATTTAGAACGAGCAGCCAGGTCAAGAACGAATGAGTGCACCAGGGAGAACGTGACAAGCATGCAGATGCAATAAGTGGAAACACATTATCTAACTGGGGATAGCTAGCTAACATAATGTCAAAAAGCATGATGCGCTAGCCAGTTAACTTTTCATTTTGAAATAACTTAATATTTCTAAGTCAGTCAGATATTAGTCTTGAAAGACTTGAAATTGGCATGGGAGATAAATAACTAGCAAGCTACCAGCTAGCTATAGCTGGTAGCTTATCAAAGGTAGATAACTTTAACAACAACCAAACATCCAAACAATTTCTTACTGTTTCTCAACATGTGGGAAAACAATAAGCCACCGTCATGCTTTTTTGTCCTACCAGATCTGCCATGAGAGCTAGTGTGCTAGCAGTTCTCCCTCATAGCAAATATCTGTCAAAACAATCCAAGTAATGTTCGCATGCCTATGTACCCGTGGAGGTGGAGCTTCTGCTGCTGGCAGTCACTGAGGAGCAGAGTAGTAAGTAACTGAACAGCTTGTTTTGATCAGTATATTTTTTAAACAGGAAAATGTAGACATTTAACACATCTTTACCAATCACAAGTGGGGCGCTGCCCCTAACGCCTTAATGGGCGGGCCGCCGCTGATATTGATTATTGTACTGCAATGTTGACGGAGCTAGTGCACAAGCATTTCACTGCACCTTTTATACCTGCTGTAACTGTGTATGTGACAAATACAATAGTATTTTATACAACACACTGTTTTGACCACCCACTCTGTTTCTACTCCCATCCTCCCTTTTGCAGCCACCCACATGGTAGCTAACTGTGCACGGCAGTGGCGGTCGGTGCCATTTAAGATGAGGGAGAATGTTTTTTTTTTTTTTTATGAGCATGGCATTATTTCTTTTATAGCATATTGGATGACTGCCATTCATATTCCGTTCACCCAGCTCAATGTAACATCGGTAGGTTTAGGCTACTACATGATACTCAAATGTTCCCTATACCCAGCATGAGGTTGCTACAACCTAGCCTATGAATTAAAGTTTACAATGTAGGTGCATAGGTCGAGAGAATTTTGAGTAATCAAGGTGACAGACAGTGACACATTCAATACTGCCTTGCACACTCTTGCCTGTATCTAGCTGATCTAGGGTGTAATCATTTGTCCAACAGTTGCAAATTAGACTTTCTATTGGACAAATTCCGGTATGTTTATCGCTGTTTCGTTCTGTTTGCTTCCGTTTAAGAAACGTTTTTCAACAGAATCGGCAGAATGAATACTTTCACAGCAGCCATATAATAACAGCATGATCACAGCATGCTCCTTGTATATATAATTCCTTCTCACAAACACTGTATCTACGCGCTCTACTCCTCTCATCTTTTCCCTTCACTTGTGGACTTCAGTGCACAACACATCAGCTGTCTGTGACCAGGCAAAACAACTTTCCAAGCCATATCATGACTGCTAGGCCGTCTTAAGCTAGCTAAGTGAAAGTGAAAGTTAAAAAAAAATACAACCAAATATATATGTCATGTGAAAAAGTAAGTACACCCTCTGGATTATTTTGTTTTTTTACATATTTGGACACATGGATATTTGAGCTACATTCCCACCACATTCATTGATAAAGGTAACCCAATTTAACAAATCACACAAAAAGAAAGTACTTTGAAAATGTTATGCAATTTAAATAAACAAAAATCTATTTTCCGGAAAAAGTTAGTGCACCCCTACCTTTACCATCACATAAAATGGCTAAAATTAGAATCAGGTGCACCAAAACAGGTGCAAATGATTAGAAAATCTTTAGAGAGAAACTTAGGAGGGTCCAGCCTGCCATAAAGATTAGAAACTTGGTATGGTTTGGTCTTAACCATATGGGTGTGTGGTAACACATCATGCCAAGATCAAAAGACCTCCGAGGCCCTCAGAAGAAAGATTATTGATGCCCATGAGTCTGGGAGGGGTTACAAATCCATTTCCACGACTGACGTTTTCCAGACAACACCAGGGTAAAGACCAAAACTACTGGAACAATGTGCCCTGGACAGATGAGTCAAAGGTGGAGTTGTTTGCCCGCAATGCCAGACGCCATGTTTGGCGAAAACGAAACACTGCCTTTGAACAGAAGAACCTCATACCAACCGTAAAGCATGGAGGCGGTGGCAATATGGTTTGGGGCTGCTTTGCTGCCTCAGGGCCTGCCCAACTTGCCATAATTGAGTCAACCATGAATTCTATATTGTACCAGAGAATTCTTGAGGAGAATGTGAGGCCATCTGTCAAAAAGCTGAAGCTGAACCGAACATGGATCTTGCAAAAGGACAATGATACAAAACATAAAAGCAAAGCTACAACAGAATAGCTCAAAAATAAGAAATGGAGGGTTATGGAATGGTTGAGTCTGTAGCTTATGCTTTCAGTTCTAGATTAATTATCTAATCCTTTGATTGGGTGGACAAAATGTCAGTTTATGCTGCAAGAGCTCTGATAGGTTGGAGGACATCCTCTGGAAATTGTTATAATTACTGTGTAAGTCTCTGGAAGGGTGTGAGAACCAAGCGCCTCCTAGGTATCGCATTGAAGTCAGCTGTCCTCTGGCTACACCATGGTGCTAACCTACAGAGTGCTGCTGAGGCTACTGTAGACCTTTATTGCAAACCAACGTGTTTTAATCAATTATTTGGTGACATGAATATATTTAGTATATTTTTATCTAAAAAGGATAACTTTTTTACTGTTACACTATTTACATTTTTATGAAATTCACTGAGGAGGACGGTCGTCCACTTCGTCCTTTGTGGAGCCTCCA
>QNTS01007629.1:24869-43091 GCA_003317085.1 Hucho hucho
GAGCGAGAGAGAGCGAGCGCGAGAGTGAGAAAGAGAGAGAGAGAAGTACAGGCATGCCTGCTCGCCGTCTCTATCTCTCTCCCTCATCAGCCCTCTCAGTCATCCAGCCAGGAGAAGACAGGATGCCAGTGAACCGGGACAGCAGCTGCCTCTTCAAACAGACGTACCCACCCCATGCCGCTCCTCACCCCATGCCGCTCCCCATGCCGCTCCTACCCACCTACCTACCCACATACCCACCTACCAACCTACCTACCTACCAACCAACCTACTTACTTACCTACCTACCTACCCACATACCCACCTACCTACCCACCTACCAACCTACCTATGCACCCACCTACCTACCCACCTACCTACCTACCTACCTACCTACCTACCCGTGGATGCTCCTCAGAGGAGGAAGGGGAGGACCATCCTACTCAGTGAATTTCAGAATTTTTTTAAATAGTAAACGTTTAAAAAATCATTTTTAGATAAAACTAAACTAAATATATTCACATCACAAAATACCTGATTAAAACACACTGTTTTGCAATGAAGGTCTACAGTACTCTCAACAACACACTCACCATGGTGTAGCCGGACGACGTCCTCCTCTGACTACATTGACTTCAATACAAAATCTAGGAGGCTCATAGGCCTTACCTGCTTCCATAGACCTACATGGTAATTAGGACCACTTCCGGAGGACATCCTCCAATCAATCAAAGCTTTTGCAATATAAACTGACATGTTGTTCATCCAATTATATGATTAGAATTAAAATGTATTGGGGTTGTGCCACAGAGCGCTATTGGGGTTCTATATGTAGAGTTTTTAGGATATTATTCTATTCAAATTGGTTTATTCAAACTACAGGAAACGGAGAAGGTTTCTTGGTTTTAGAACTTTATTTTTGTGTTGAGTTACTGCCATTCTTTTCAATTTGCTTTGTTAACTTTAGTGGCAAGTAGATAGCTAGCTACCAGAGTGTAGTTTTCTCAGCCAGAACGGCTAGATAATGCTAAAAACAATGTAGTGGATTTTTTGTTGGAGAACCCCTTTCATTTCCCATATCAGATTCAAGCTTCTGTGAAAAAGTTGCATTGATCATGTAATGGACGAAGGTCTGCGTATTCAAACTGCGCAACACAAACAGAAAGTAAGAAGAAATAGGGATACTGCATTTTTTGGCATGTAAGAGTTGGCTTTTAGAGGGCACATTTTAAATAATGGCTTGTTGCGGGGGGCACGATGAGAGGGAAAGTTCCGCTAACAAGTGCAACTACAAGGAGCTTGCAGGTGTAAGTGCACTTTACGATGCGTTACTTGCTGAGCATACGGAAGATTTTACTGTCTTCTCTGGGATGTCGAAATCAATTCAGAATAATTTGATGGCTTCCATCGCATCATCCGTTAAAAGTGAGATTAAAAATGATATTTTGCGCACGCTCAAGTAGGCTTTCTACTTTCCTCCAGTATTTATTCATCACTACGGACACACACAAGCAAAAACTCTTACATAGCCTAGCAGTCTAGGCTACACCTAAACATTATAAATCTGACATGCTGTCAACTGTAGGCTACTAATATAAGAGCAGCTGCATACAGCCTATGAGCCCTGTCCATCTGGCCAAGATAAAGCAAAGCAGTGTGACACAAACAACAACACAGAGTTACACATGGAATAAACAAACGTACAGTCAATAACACCATAGAAAAGTCTATATACAGTGTGTGCAAATGAGGAAAGATTAGGGAGGTAAGGCAATAAATAGGCCGTAGTGGCAAAATAATTACAATTCAGCAATCACACACTGGAGTGATAGATGTGCAGAAGATGAATGTGCAAGTAGAGATACTGGGGTGCAAAGGAGCAAAAAAAATACAAAATATGGGGATGAGGTAGTTGGATGGGCTATTTACAGATGGGCTGTGTACAGGTGCAATGATAGGTAAGCTGCTCTGATAGCTGATGCTTAAATTTAGTGAGGGAGATGTGAGTCTCCAGCTTCAGTGATTTTTGCAATTCGTTCCAGTCATTGGCAGCAAAGAACTAGAAGGAAAGGCGGCAAAAGGAGGTGTTGGCTTTGGGGGTGACCAGTGAGATATACCTGCTGGAGCGCGTGCTACGGGTGGCTGCTGCTATGGTGACCAGAGAGCAGAGATAAGGCGGGGTTTTAGCTAGCAAAGACTTGTAGATGACCTGGAGCCAGTGGGTTTGGCGACGAATTTGAAGCAAGGGCCAGCCACCGAGAGCATACCGGTCGCTGTGGTGCGCAGTATATGGGGCTTTGGTGATGAAACGGATGGCACTGTGATAGACTTTATCCAATTTTCTGAGTAGAGTGTTGGAGGCTATTTTGTAAATGACATCGCCGAAGTCAAGGATCGGTAGGATAGTCAGTTTTACAAGGGTATGTTTGGCAGCATGAGTGAAGGATGCTTTGTTGCGAAATAGGAAGCCGATTCTAGATTTACTTTTGGATTGGAGATGTTTAATATGAGTCTGGAAGGAGAGTTTACAGTCTAACCAGACACCTAGGTATTTGTAGTTGTCCACATATTCTAAGTCAGAACCGTCCAGAGTAGTGACGCTAGACGGGCGGGCAGGTGCGGGCAGCGATCGGTTGAAGAGCATGCATTTAGTTTTACTTGCAATTAAGAGTAGTTGGAGGCCAGGAGAGTTGTATGGCATTGAAGCTCGTCTGGAGGTTAGTTAATACAGTGTCCAAAGAAGGGCCAGCAGTATACAGAATGGTCTGCGTAGAGGTGGATCAGAGAATCACCAGCAGCAAGAGCGACATCATTGATGTATACAGAGAAAAGAGTGCCCGAGAATTGAGCCCTGTGGCATCCCCATAGAGACTGCCAGAGGTCCGGACAACAGACCCTCCGATTTGACACACTGAACTCTGTCTGAGAAGTAGTTGGTGAACCAGGCGAGGCAGTCATTTGAGAAACCAAGGCTGTTGAGTCTGCTGATAAGAATGCGGTGATTGACAGAGTCGAAAGCCTTGGCCAGGTCGATGAATACGGCTGCACAGTATGATGCAAACATGCATAAAGCCCAGCTCTGTGAGTTATATTGTCTATCAGTTGTCTGTGTGTCTGGGTAGAAGAAATCCCCCTCCTAATCTTATCTAAATATAATTGATACCAACATGTATGAGGTTGCTGCAGTTTGACCGTTTTCATCCTCCGGAGGGCCAGGAGTTTTTTCCAGGAATTCTTAAAAACCATGTAACCGGATTAGAAAAACTGGTCCCATCATAGCCAGTATAAAACCTTTTTACAACTGATTAATCACGGTCATACCCTATATGGTCCGGAGTTTTCCTGGTTAGGTTACCAGATAAGGAAGAACTCCGGGCCCCAGTGAGAAAAAATTGCTTGCAGTTGTCAGTTATCGTTAGGCATGTGGATGATCAGGGTTTTATTCAGGAACGTTTGTTGGGCTACTTTGATGTGTCAAGTGGGCAAAATGCGCAGTCTGTGTTTGACTTTGTGAATTCTGAGATGTCTGAGTTTAACTTAACGGAGAAACTTGTTGCCCAAACCTTTGATGGCGCTGCTGTAATGGAATGTACTGTATCTTCTATTTGTATTTACAGATAAGTCCCTCCTGTTCCCTGATTACAGTTTTTCTCGATTGTTTACACACATTTTCTGAAAGCATGCCTCATATTCTCAGAACTCTACACACAAATCAAAAAACACACACAATGGGCAAAACCCCTCAATTCTCCAGCAAAATGAAACTTTACATTCAAAACAATGTTATTTCTTATCAAAATGGTATTTTGTTTTCAAATGACACACGCAAACCATCATATGAATAGACATTTATAAGAACCAGTTGAACACTGATGTGCTCAATGTAAAACACTATGATGAATGGAAAACACTTCTTCTCCATTCATCATAATGACTTAGGCCTTTTTTTGGTTCAGTGTTGCCATTACTACAGACAGTACATAAGTGTGTTGTAAAATATTTGAGAATATTGTTTTTATACTCAGAACACACAAATACACGGTAACAAATATATTTTATTTTTCCCACAAAAACAATGTACACAGTGTACATCCCATTCCCAACCAACACAAAGATGCACATACAGTGCTCTACATACAAAACAGAAGAATTTAATGTATACAGTTACAGTAAAAAAAAAANTGACGCCGTGGTGGGTAATCGCTGCACACATTGTGATGTTCCCTCCGCGCTGGCCAGGGACTTGAACAATGGCACGCTGGCCGATGATATTCCTTCCCCTCTTTCGTCTTTTTGTGAGGTTGAATCCAACCTCATCAATGAAGATGAACTGGTGCTCCACTGCAGCCACCTCTAGCTCAAGGACTCTCTGAAACACACATGACAATATCAGAAATAGACATGGAGTGGTCACTATTGTGAAGCACAATCATTATGATTACAATACTGAAATATGTATAATTTATACAGTGTTGAGAGTATGCATCAATTGTGGGTTTGTATAGGACTCACTTGCACATAGTTATATCGCAATTCTTTGACTCTTTCTGAATTGCGTTCAAATGGCACCCTGTAGACCTGCTTCATCCTGAGATTATTTCTGCGCAAGACACGGTCCAGTGTTGATAAGCTTACCCTATCAATATTTTGAAATATCTCATTGTTTTCTATTATTTTTCTTTGTATTTGCCGTAATGTTATGGCGTTATTTTCTAGGACCATGTTCATGATTTCAGTTTCCTGTTCAGGAGACAGAACACGTTCCCGACCACCTTGTGTTGGTAATCTTTCAGTTCTGCCAAACAAATAGTAAAATACTGTAAATACAAAGTAGGAATACATTTCCCAAATACTTGAAACATACTTTATTTTTACAGTCCTACAGAACAGTCCACAGGCAATACTGTACTACTGTACTCATTGAGTACTGTATTGATATGCAGTACTGCAATTTTCTAGTGAGAGTAGATTTCTTACCTATTCTCATTTCGGAAAGTCCGGATGATGGATGCTACAGTGTACCTGCTCAAATTTGGCTGTACTCTTTGCCCAGCCTCCCTCATTGTTAGACCATGGTTGACCACATGATCAACCAAAGTGGCTCGGATCTCATCAGAGATTACGGTCCTTGGCCTTCCTCGTCCTCGTCCTTGTCCTCCCCGTCCTACTCCTCTTACTCTTACTCTCCTCTGGCTCTGCCTCTGTTTCCAATGTTGGCATCCATTGCTCCAAAACAGAAGAGCTCACCTGTTGCCCTTTTATGCTAAAGCTCTGATTGTGTGTGATGAATCAGTGTGCATATTTGAATGGCAGTGTGTTCATTGTGAAAACAAGAGATTTTCTGCATGAAAATTGTGCCAAATGCAAAGAATTGTGTGTAGTGTTTTGAAAAAAGTGTGTTTTAGAACTGCAATTTGAGTGTAAAGCAGGAATTGTGCTTGTAGTTTAGCAGAATTGGTTCAGGGGGTTTGTGCATGAGTTACATGTTGTGGTCATTGTGTCTCAAGTACCAGTATTTGTGTGTAAACAATTGAGAAAAACTGTAAGAGGTGGTGACCACTCCACTGCCAGTGTCAGCTCTCTCCTGACATGAACTGAAGCCATGACTCATGTGCCCTCTCATCCACTGGCACATTTCCGCTCCAAGCACTGTGAGTAGACCTGTACATTTTCTTTCATTACTATATGTAGATTTAATCACACGCACAAACACAAACACAATTACATTATTACACATCAATGATTTTACTCCTTGCTTGGACTAACTCATTCTTCTTTTGTCTATCTGTGTAGTGTGTTGTGTTACTGTTTTTTGTCGTCCCAGTCCTGCCATCAGTGGAATCTGTGCGTGATGTATTGTTGTCTCTACCTTCTTGCCCTTTGTGCTGTTGTCTGTGCCCAATAATGTTTGTACCCTGTTTTGTGCTGCTACCATGTTGCGCTGCTACCATGTTGTGTTTCTACCATGTTGTTGTCATGTTGTGTTGCATTGTCATGTTGTTTTGCGACCATGCTGTGTTGTCATGTGTTGCTGCCATGCTATGTTGTTGTCTTAGGTCTGTCTTTATGTAGTGTTGTGTTGTCTCCCTTGTCGTGCTGTGTGTTTTGTCCTCTTTTTATTTAATAAAAAAATATATAATCCCAGCCCCGTCCGCCAGGAGGCCTTTTGCCTTTTGGTACGCCGTCATTGTAAATAAGAATTTGTTCTTAACTGACTTACCTAGTTAAGTAAAGGTTAAGTAAAAGTTAAATAAAATGTACATCTCCAAACTTCCCCAACACTATCCATCCATGATGAGCCTGTCCCGCACTGAAGCCTCAACCCATGCCTCATACCCTCATTCAATGACTACAGTGATCCCTTCTCAACACTGTGTAAGTAGCCCTCTCATTCTCAACACTATAAATGTCTTTATTAAATCCTTTGAGGTAAAATAATTAGTCTTTGATGATTTTTAAACATGCTTTGAAGTCTCCATGCGGTCCGCACCTATATCGTTGGTCTCCCATCCTCCTCAATGTTTCAAGTCACCAGCCTCCACTGCTACCTACCTATCTACCCACCTACCTACCTATATACCTACCTACCCACCCTTATTTAACCTGCATGACCGCATAAGGTGCCACCCTTACACACACACCTCTACCTCCCTTCACCTGTATCTGTGTCACAAGCACCATTCTATTGCCCCACACACACCCAGCCTTAAAGGGAAAGTTCACCCAATGTTCATTATTCACATAAGTCCATTACATTTCATTTTACATTTCACTGTATCACATACCTTAGGGATGTTGTCTGCAGACCAGAAGTGACATAATCTCTCGAAGAGCCTTTTATTCCATTGCTAACATCTTTCTTGCCACGGCAACCATGAGGGTTAGCATTAGCATTAGCTAGCAGTTTTCCAATGATTCTCAATCTTCCCGTTAGTATTGTCTGCATTACCAAAGTCTACACTCAAACGATCCTCAAAAAAGGTATTACTGTATATAGTAGTCAATTTATATTCTCTGAAGAAACAATAACATTTGCTGGAATTAGCTTGTTTCATAATTTGTAGAATTGTTTGTAGTAAAATGGCAATGAAGGTGCTCAGTTGTGTAACGCTGAATTGGGAACAAGGACTGTTTCTCCTAACAGTGAGTATTTAAAAGTTACAAGATTTTTGCAAAAAACTATGTTATCAAGCTTCCAATTATTATAAGCATGGCTTCCTTGCAGACGTCGCAGTAATAGGCTACTTTGTTTAGAGATTTCAACCTCTCCCTGTCTGAGTCTGTAATACCAACATGTTTCAAGCAGACCACCATGGTCCCTGTGCCCAAGAACACTAAGGTAACCTGCCTAAATGACTACCGACATGTAGCACTCACGTCTGTAGCCATGAAGTGCTTTGAAAGGCTGGTCATGGCTCACATCAACACCATTATTCCAGAAACCCTCGACCCACTCCAATTTGCATACCGCCCTAACAGATCCACAGATTATGCAATCTCTACTGCACTCCACACTGCCCTTTCACACCTGGACAAAAGGAACGCCTATGTGAGAATGCTATTCATTGACTACAGCTCAGCGTTCAACACCATAGTGCCCTCAAAGCTCAACACTAAGCTAAGGACCCTGGGACTAAACACCTCCCTCTGCAACTGGATCCTGGACTTCCTGACAGGCCGCCCCCAGGTGGTAAGGGTAGGTAACAACACATCCGCCACGCTGATCCTCAACACAGGGCCCCATCAGGGGTGCGTGCTCAGTCCCCTCCTGTACTCCCTGTTCACTCATGACTGCACGGCCAGGCACGACTCCATCACCATCATTAAGTTTGCAGATGACACAACAGTGGTAGTAGGCCTGATCACCGACAACAACGAGACAGCCTACAGGAAGGAGGTCAGAGACCTGACCGTGTGGTGCAAGGACAACAACCTCTCCCTCAGCATGATCAAGACAAAGGAGAATATTGTGGACTATAGGAAAAGTTGGACCGAGCACGCGCCCATTCTCATCGACGAGGCTGTAGTGGAGAAAGTTGAGAGCTTCAAGTTCCTTGGTGTCCACATCACCAACAAACTAACATGGTCCAAGCCCACCAAGACAGTCGTGAAGAGGGCACAACAAAACCTATTCCCCTCAGGAGACTGAAAAGATTTGGCATTGGTCCTCAGATCCTCAAAAGGTTCTACAGCTGCTCCATCGAGAGCATCCTGACGGGTTGCATCACTGCCTGGTATGGCAACTGCTCGGCCTCCGACCGCAAGGCACTACAGAGGGTAGTGCATGTGGCCCAGTACATCACGAGGCCAAGCTTCCTGCCATCCAGGACCTCTATACCAGGCGGTGTCAGAGGAAGGCCCTAAAAATTGTCAGACTCCAGCCACCCTAGTCATAGACTGTTCTCTCAACTATCGCACAGCAAGCGGTACCGGAGTGCCAAGTCTAGGTCCAAGAGGCTTCTAAACAGCTTCTTCCCCCAAGCCATAAGACTCCTGAACATCTAATCAAATGGCTACCCAGACTATTTGCATTGCCCCAAGCCCCTCCCACACACACACACACACACACACTTTTACGCTGCTGTTACTCTCTGTTATTATCTTTGCATAGTCACTTTAATAACTCTACCTACATGTACATATTACCTCAATTACCTTGACTCACCGGTGGCTCCACACATTGACTCTGTACCGGTACCCCCTGTATATAGCCTCACTATTGTTATTTTACTTCTGCTCTTTAATTATTTCTTACTTTTATCTTTAATTTCTTACTTTTTTTGTTATTTTTCTTAAAACTGCATTGTTGGTTAGGGGCTCATAAGTAAGCATTTCACTGTACCTGTTGTATTCGGCGCATGTGACAAATAACATTTGATTTGATATGATTTTTAGTAGATTTAGCCAGTGGTAAGTGTACCTTCTAGCTTCATCCTTATCTCCCCTTGACACTGTACCTTCTCCTCTGACCTTCTCTCTATCAGGCACTTTCTTCATTGATATCAATCTATAATAATAATAATAATAATACATGGGATTTAAAGGAAGCCCAGGGACACTGTACAGCAAGAGAGTAAAAAACAAAAGAAGGATAAAACAAAACAATACAAAGAAATCAACGCTACTTAACATAGTTTAAGCTAGAGCTGATTAAGGGCTGAGCTAAGATGAGGGGAAAGCCAGGCTGAACAGGTGGGTTTATAATATGTTTTTGAAGGTGCTGAAAGAGTCAGAGTTGCGGGTGGCTGGGGGAGAGAGTTCCAGAGTTTGGGGGCAGCGCCAGTGAATGCACTTTCAGTATGTAAAGTAGACAACAGACAACACAGCACGTCTTATCTACTCTCTTACCTAACACGTATCGGATAAATATCTGTTCTACACCTGACACCTAGTTTACTTACTGTAAACAATGGATAGCTGGGTACAATGGTTATGTGGTGAAAACGTTTGTTCTTATCTTCCCTGAGAAAGACAGTCTTTTTCTCTCTTTTTCTCTCTCTCTCTCGCTCTCTCTCATAAACAGCCATCGCCATTTCGTTCTGAGGTCTCCAGTGAAGGCGAAGCTGAAATGAACACTTAGCCCATTGGCACAAAAACAACAAAAGGCTAACACAGCTAACACTGCCTCTGTTGTTTCAGGACAGTAAGGTAGTTATATTTGCTACACTAGGAACAGAACAGCCATGAATAGATGAATAGTATCTTTATGTCGGCACCAGAGGTGATTTGAAAGACTGCCACTGGATGTCATGGCGGCTCACTCTGAAGGGTCGTCTTTGAACCTGACAGCGCAGACAGAACTAGGCCAGAGGAGTGAATCGACTGAGGGGAAATAAAAACGTAGAAATTAAAAAGGAGCATTATTTGGTTATGGGGACCATTAAAAGTTGTTAACTTAGTGTGAAATGATAGGGGAATAAAACAAGAAGGACAGAGCCAGGGAATTGGATTTTCTGGTTTTCACTTCTTAAGAAGAGGCTTTTCTGGTTGGCCTGAAAACCATTGGGTAATCTAAGACAATCACGGACACATTAAATCGGCTCAAGGGCCACATCTGGCACGTGCGCCAGCAGTTTAAGACTGACCTAAGCAGTTTCTCAAAATAATTTTAAGGAATGTATAAATACAGATGTGTGCTATTTTACAGTGTACTAGTGTACAGTGTTGTACAGTAGGTGTACTATTTTCAGAATTTAGATTTTTCTCCCCTTATCTTACATTACAGTGGGTTAATTGCCTTACCCAAACACAATTACCTCATGAAAGTCATGTAATCTCTAAAGTAATCCACTAATTCACCAACGTATTGTGTTATCCTTTGTTTAATCAAAACACAACTTTAATGAAGTCCCCTGGTCATTATCGCTCGGCGTTTGGGGAGTTTTGTTGGTCCAAATTCTGTTTATTTTACTCTTACTCATGACTGCTTCCTGTTTTCATATCACACTTCATTTAATTTGTTGGAACCACTTCCTGCTTCCTTCCCGGCAGGTAAACCAAAACATTACGTCACCATCATCTCGGCGACCACACCAGGACCCCCAGGAACTTCTGAGGGAAGGAGGGCAGGGTAAACATTACAATGGCTGGCAATGGGAACCCCATTAAACCCAGTTAATTACTATAAGCCTCTGTTGCCTGTTTAATGAGCTACATTAATGAGCTGCATGAGGAGTAGCAACAATCTGTTTTTAATGGCCGTTAATGAATACAGTTAATGCCTGTTGACTCAGTTTCAGACACAAACCCACCTCCTTAGTTTCTCACAAAATGTGTATTCATCAGTGGCTAGGGTGCTAGGCTAAAAGCAGGACAAAATCAAATCAAATCAAATTGTATTTGTCACATGCGCTGAATGCAACAGGTGTAGACCTTACTGTGAAATGCTTACTTACAAGCCCTTAACCAACAATGCAGTTCAAGAAATAGGGTTCAGAAAATATTTACTAAATAAACTAAAGTGAAAAAATATATATAATAATAAATAAATACAAAAAATACGTAACACAAGAAAATGACAACAATAACAAGGCTCTATACAGTGGGACATAAGTGAGGTTACAGAAGACAGAGAGGGACCAATAAAGAGGAGATGAAGAAGACAGGACTCACCTGGAATGAAGATGAAGAAAACTGCCCCAGAACAGAGTTAGCTGGAAATGCACTGTTGAAGCACTTTGCTCCACTAGCAGCTAAAAAGGATAGTCAAGTAAATCAAAGAGGTTACAGAAAGAGAGTTCCCTATGGGGGAAGGGGGTAGTAGCTACGATTCCATTTAGGACTCATCCTGGCCTGGGGGCTTCTTTAGGAGGGGGCACACTTGGAGGTTGTGGGGGTGAAGGTACAGGGAGGGGTAACAATAGAGGGGTATGCCAGTGCATTGTGTCAGACACTGAGAACCCCTGTGTGAGACAGTCCAGGCAGACAACGGGAGAGCAGCAGGAGCAGGCCTAGGACCAGGTGTCACGACTTCCGCCGAAGTCGGTCCCTTTCCTTGTTCGGGCGGTTTTCGGCGGTCGACGTCACCGGCTTACTAGCCATCGCCGATCCATTTTTCAAGTTCCATTTGTTCTGTCTTTGTTTTATACACACCTGGTTTCAATTCCCCAATTACATGTTCATTATTTAACCCTCTGTTTCCCCCATGTTTGTGTGCGTAATTGTTATTAGATTTGTCAGTCCATTTGGTGGGCTTGGTATTTGTTTCTACGTTGTATATTTTGAGTAAACTACGTTGTGTTGCTCATCTCTGCAGTCCTGCGCCTGACTCCTTTGCACTACTACACCAAGCCTTCTGACAGAATTACGCACCTCAGAATGGAGGTTGCAGGAGCAGACACCCCCGTGTTTGCGGTCGAGGAGCGTGTCCAGCAGCACGCGACCATGTTGCAACATCTCGCCACCGCCATGGATTGCGTCCTGCAGACGATGGACCGTTGGGAGAGAGGAGGAATTCCTCCAGCGCCTCTACCAGCACCACCACAGGCACCACTGCACAACCCTCCTTCACCCGGTCCCAGTGGGATAAGACTCGCGCTCCTGAGGGAGTATGATGGGACGGCTGCCAGATGTCAGGGGTTCCTACTCCAGCTGGAGCTCTACCTGGCAACCATCCACCCGGCTCCTTCGGGTCGTGAAAGCGTGTCCGCCCTCTTTTCTTGCCTCTCAGGGAAAGCTCTGGAGTGGGCCAACGCCGTATGGGGGGAAGGAGAAGCGGCGTTGCTCACATGTTTTTGTATATAAACTTTCCTGAGTTTTCCCCGCATTCCCAGCATAAGGCGCTCGTAGATTCAGGCGCAGCTGGGAATTTTATTGACCGTTCATTTGCCCATAGTTTAGGGATCCCTATTGTTCCAGTGGACATGCCCTTCCCAGTTCACGCCCTAGATAGTCGACCATTAGGGGCAGGGCTAATTAGGGAGGTCACCGCTCCACTGGGCATGGTGACGCAGGAGGGTCACAGGGAGAGAATTATCACTTAATCACTCAGCAATTGACTGTGGGATTTAAG
Organism: Hucho hucho; assembly: GCA_003317085.1. Lineage (NCBI taxonomy): Eukaryota > Metazoa > Chordata > Actinopteri > Salmoniformes > Salmonidae > Hucho > Hucho hucho. Next base: position 37,360 of record QNTS01007629.1, read on the forward strand.
GCTGTATATGAGGGCTGCTACTCCCTAGAGACACACACACACAATACATGCATATACACACACACACACAAATGTGCGTATTCACACACACACACACACACACACACACAATACATGCATACACACACACACACAATACATGCATACACACACACCGGCCTGGGAACACCATCCAAGGAGCCATTCAGATCAGCCCCATCAACAGCTACCTCCACCTCTCTCATCTCCAGCTCATTGTCTGTTATACACTACAACACACTGCCACGGTGGTCTGCTAGTTTGAAGCCCTGCCAATGAGGAGCTGTACTGAAGAAAGGAAGCACAGAAGAAGAGAAATCTCCATCTGAAGATGGACCTGCTTTCTTATCAGCTCCTCAAAGACAAACTGATTTTCTTTAGTCAAAACAAATCAGGATTTAAGAAAAAGGAGTGTGTGTGTGTGCGTGTGTATGTGTGCGTGTGTATGTGTGTGTGTGTGTGTGTGTGTGACACCAGCTGATGCTGATTTCTCTAAAGATGTGCCACAGGGGCTATGAGGGAGTTGGCATTCACACACTTAAAGAGGAAAGGGGATGGAGCTTCGAATGTTCACAAATTAACCCTCTGCCCTCAAAAGGATATATAAATATCAGCTTCCAGGGTTTGACGTTTTCCAGACACAGATGTGAATGAAGTTTGTGCGGTCATCACTTGGGCCTAACGTTAAGCCTGGGACTAGAGTACGGCTCTATTCCCAGATGAGGAACACTTACCCTGGATACAAACCTCAAGCCATATGGGGTGCTGCGCTGGAGCTGCATAGCTGAGACAGCACCTATAGGGCCTAGCTCCATAGCCCTTGGCTGTGCGGATTGCAGAACACACATGCACTTAGGATAGTATTGCTGAGGTGTTTGATGGCCTGGCCTTGGGTTGGGTAGGGCTTAAATAAAGACTGGGAGTGGAAGAAAGCAGGGAGGGAAAGAGAGGAATTCCTGGAAGTTGAGGGCATGTTCTATTTTTCCCTCCTTTTCTCTGAGCAGAGTTCAGGCGTCAGGGCCAGGGGAGCGGTGGGTGCAAGACAAGTACACACACACACATACACACAGACACACACACACACAGACACACATACACACAGACACACACACACACAGACACACAGACACACACATAGACACAGACACAAATACACACAGACACAAACACACACACACACACACACACACACACACACACACACACACACACACACACACACACACACACACACACACACACACACACACACACACACACACACACACACACACACACATACACACAGAGCCACACACACACTCAATGACTCCCAGCACTGTGGCCGGCCTCAGTGATTTACACCCCATCCTGCGCTACAACTTGTGTGTCATTTAAAATAGCAGGTGTTCACATGCTGCTGAGCTCATGGAAGAGGGGAAGAGGACAGGCCAGAAGAGAGGAGGGGAGAAGAGAGACAACCACAGGACCTGAATAAAACCCATAAACTACATGTGTAATAAACACAGGCATGTGGGTCAATGAGTCCTGGGTGATATTCATAAGGGTACGTTGAAGTAAAATGTTTCGCAACATAAAAATGTAATCTATAAAGTCCCTCCCTGTTTCAGTTCATTTTCTTCCATTTGATGTTTTATGAATACCACCCAGTGCACTGCACTATGGTTACACACAATCCAATGACAATATATGTTCCTCGACTAGGAGGCTTATTATGTCTTCAGAATGGGTGGGTTGGTTTTATTTCTGTTCTGTTATTAGATTAAAGTGAGAAGTCATCACTAAGATATTTGGGTCACAACCCCAGAAGAAACCGCTAGCATCCAGATTTACAGCATTAGCACTGTAGGAGGAGAGGCTCACTGTGTACAGTTGGGGAGGACACCTCACATCAGCCCATGACATCATCTCTCTCACACACACACACATGCACACATTCTCTCTCCCTCTCTCTCTCTCTCTCTCTCTCTCTCTCCAACACACACACACACACATGTACACAAACATATTTGTATTTTAGGAGTGCTGACCTCATGGGTTATGTGGATGGCACAGACAGAGAGACAGAACCAGACTCATCAGGAAATATAACCTCCTTTAGAGAGAACTCAGTCTGTTAATGGTTTTATAATGGGAGTCTTTCGACTGTAGCCACGGAGGTTAGAGAGAGAAGGATAGTAGGGATGGGTGAGGAGGGGGGGTTAAGTATATCAAGCCAAAGAACATCAAGCTGAAATGCTGAGCAAAGCAAAAAAGAACAACATGAAGAAGGAGAAGAAGAAGAGAAGAGAGAGAGGGGACAGTGTCCTCATGGATGATTAAAAGAGGGAATAATGGAAGAGAGAAAGAGAGAGAGGGGACAGTGTCCTCATGGAGGATTAAAAGAGGGAATAATGGAAGAGAGAAATAGAGAGAGGCAAAGAAAGAGGGATTTTGTCTTTTGAGGACGGGGACGAACAACACTGAGTACTGTGATGTTAACAGGCTGTCGTTGATCCCTTAACACCCCCTCCTCACTTCTCCTCATCCCAACCTCACCCCCTCTTGTCCCCCCTCTCCACATTGCCATGACCTCTCTACAGAGAACCCTCACTGACAAACTGGCCTCGCTGAACTGAACTCACATCCTCTCTCAATCCCACCTCGCTTCAAAGGATGCGTGTGGAAGGGTTTATGAGTGTGTGTGGAAGTGTTTTACAATAGATCCTCTCTCTGATGGCCTTCAAGCACACACACAGGCGCAAGCACACACACTCTACACACACGTACATTGTAATATTGTTGTATGGTGGTATTTTACATTGTTGTATTGTAGATATGTAGTGGTGTAATACTGAACCTGTGGCTCACATTTTCAACTTGAGTCTCTTGACCAATTTCATACCCAGCATTTGGAAGTCAGCGTATGTCCTCCCACTGCTAAAGGGTGGAGATCCCTCAGATGCTAATAACTATGGTCCTATCTCCAAACTCCCTATCCTGGCCAAAGTCTATGAATCCCTAGTGAACTCACAGTTAAAAAACATTGAAAATAACATACTGAGCAGGGTTCAGTCTGGTTTTAGATCAGGGCACAGCAGCACAATTGCAGCGGCAAATTACATCATTAATGCGCTTGATAAAAAGCTATATTGTGCTGCTCTGTTTGTTGATTTATGAAAGGCATTTGATTTAGTTGACCGTGAATTGTTGCTAGACTCAGGAACATTGGTCTCAGTGAAGGGACAGTAAATTGGTTTAGGAACTAGCTTTCTGACAGAACACAATGTGTATATACTGACAATCACAAGTCTAGCTTTCCTGAGATTAATAGAGGTGTGCCCCAGGGTTCCATTTTAGCTCCTGTGTTATACTCCATTTTTATCAATGGTTTTGGAAATGGGATGCAACCAGCAAAGTTACATCTATATGCAGATGATACAATAATATATGAATGTGCTCCTTCTCTGGTTCAGGCTGTTGAAGAGCTCCAGACTGCTTTTCAGTCACTGCAGGCCTCCCTTTCTGGTCTCAAACTGGTCTTGAATATACAAAAAACTAAATTCATGATTAGAACTCTACCAGAGAGCGTTAGAATTGTCACATCTGGTGGCGTATCCATTTAAAAAGTGTCATCGTACAAATACCTAGATATATGGTTGGATGACAAGTTGTACTTTAAAGTTCATATAGACAATCTTGTGAGGAAGCTTGAAATTGGGTTTTTAATAAGGCTTGCTTCCCGCTTATGGCTAGAAAGAAGCTTGTTCAGGTCACTTTTCTCTCTGTAATTGAGTATGGTGACTTGCTGTCTATGCATGCAGCCTCCTCTGTCTTACAGAGAATGGACTCTGTTTATCATGCATCCTTCAAGTCACTCACCCACCGTTGCACCTTGTACCAAATGGTAGGTTGGACCTCACTTTATATGTGCAGAAAGCTACATTTGTATGTGTTCACCTACAAAGCCTTTTTGGGTAAACTCCCTCTTTACCTCTGTAGTCTGGTCTCCTTCACCACCAGCAGTTACCACCGGTCTGCTAAGTGGTTGCTACTTAAAGTCCCCAGGACATTCACAGTATTAGGCAAGACTTCCTTCTCTTCTGGTACACCAGAGGCATGGAATAGTCTACAATCCATGCTTCATCTAGATATGTTAGTGCCACTGAATTAATTTAAAATATTGATGGGAGACTCTGTTACGGATGAGTGTAAATGTTTTTTTTAGGCTGGATCATGTTGTTGTGTTGTATTGGTGTATGTTTTAATTATGTAATGTATTGATTGCTGCTGCCTTCTTGGCCAGGTCTCCCTTGAAAAGAGACTCGGTCTCAATGGGCTTTTCCTGGTTAAATGAAATATATGCAGTTGCGTAAAGTACTTAAGTAAAAATACTTTAAAGTACTACTTAAGTCCTTTTTGGGGGATATCTGTACTTGACTTTACTATTTCTATTTTTGACAAGTTTTACTTTTACTTCACAACATTCCTAAAGAAAATAATGTACTTTTTACTCCATACATTTTCCCTGACACCCAAAAGTATTCATTATATTTTGAGTGCTTAGCAGGACAGGAAAGTTGTCCAATTCACACACTTATCAAGAGAACATCCCTGGACATCCCTATTGCTTCTGATCTGGCGGACTCACTAAACACACTAAACACAAATGCTTTGTTTGTAAATTATGCCTGAGTGTTGGAGTGTGTCCCTGACTATCCATAAATAAAACTAAAACAAATTGTGCCATCTGGTTTGCTTAATATAAGGAATTTGAAATGATTTATACTTTTACTTTTACTTTTTATACTTAAGTACATTTTAGCAATTACATATACTTTTGATACTTAAGTATATTTAAAACCAAATACTTTAAGACTTTTACTCAAGTTGGTTTTTACTGGGTGACTTTCGTTTTTACTTGAGTCATTTTCTATTAAGGTGTCTTTACTTTTACTCAAAGTTCGCTGACGACACGACGGTGGTAGGTCTGATCACCGGCGACGATGAGTCAGCCTTACAGGTAGGAGGTCAGTGACCTGGCAGTGTGGTGCTGGGACAACAACCTCTCGCTCAACGTCAGTAAGATCAAGGAGCTGATTGTGGACTACAGGAAAGGGGGGGGTGAGCATCCACATCGATGGGGTGGTTCCTCCGTGTACAAATCACTAAAGTCTTAAAATGGTCCGAACACACACGCACAGTCGTGAAGAAGGAGCGAGAATCTCTCTTCCCCCCCAGGATGTTGAAAACGTTTGACATGTGCCCTCAAATCCTGAAAGGGTTCTACACCTGTACTATTGAGAGCATATTGACTGGCTGCATCACTACTTGGTATGGCAATAGCAGTGCCCTCTATCGCATGGCGCTACAGAGGGTTGTGCGGACAGCCCAGTACATTACTGGGGCCAAGCTCCCTGCCATCCAGTATCTCTATACCAGGCGGTGTGAAAAGAAGGCCCGGAAAATCGTGAAAGACCCCAACCACCCAAGCCATAGACTATTTTCTCTGCTGCCGCATGGCAAGAGAAAACGCACACGCACAGGTGCATCAAGTCTGACACAGCTTCTATCCCCAAGCAATACGACTGATAAATAACAAACAAAATAAATAACTAATAGCTACACGGAGTTAACCTTGTACCTTTACTGACCTTTTATTTCAGTCTCTATTCACACTCACAGGGCCCTACACACTCACAGGGCCCTACACACTCACAGGGCCCTACACACTC
>QNTS01007634.1:14433-26504 GCA_003317085.1 Hucho hucho
TTGTTTTAGACAGGATCCATTGTTTTAGACAGGATCCATTGTTTTAGACATGATCCATTGTTTTAGACAGGATCCATTGTTTTAGACAGGATCTATTGTTTTAGACAGGATCCATTGTTTTAGACAGGCTCATTGTTTTAGACAGGCTCATTGTTTTAGACAGGATCCATTGTTTTAGACAGGTTCCATTGTTTTAGACAGGATCCATTGTTTTAGACAGGATCCATTGTTTTAGTCAGGATCCATTGTTTTAGACAGGATCCATTGTTGTAGACAGGATCCATTGTTTTAGACAGCATCCTTTGTTTTAGACAGGCTCATTGTTTTAGACAGGATCCATTGTTTTAGACAGGATCCTTTGTTTTAGACAGGATCCACTGTTTTAGACAGGATCCATTATTTTAGATAGTATCCTTTGTAGACAGGATCCTTTGTTTTAGACAGGTTCCATTGTTTTAGATGACTTTGAGTCAATGAATGATTGTGTTTATTAATGATTGTGAGGCTGACTAAATGGGTTGTGTGTTTGTGTATTAATGATTGTGAGGCTGACTAAATGGGTTGTGTGTGTGTATTAATGATTGTGAGGCTGACTAAATGGGTTGTGTGTGTGTATTAATGATTGTGAGGCTGACTAAATGGGTTGTGTGTGGGTGTGTGTGTGTATTAATGATTGTGAGGCTGACTAAATGGGTTGTGTGTTTGTGTATTAATGATTGTGAGGCTTACTAAATGGGTTGTGTGTGGGTGTGTGGGTGTATTAATGATTGCGAGGCTGACTGAATGGGTTTTGTGTGTGTATTAATGATTGCGAGGCTGATTAATGGGTTGTGTGTGTGTGTGTGTTTATTAATGATTGCGAGGCTGACTAAATGAGTTGTATTTGACCACATGGGATGGGGAGAAGAGATAAATGACGTTGAACTGGTATTAACCAGAACAGTATTTCATCAAGCAATAAATAACAGTTGGTGTAAATTCCACTTCATCAAGCAATCAAAGTATTACTGAATGCCAATCGGCGCAGATAATGTCTATACTAGTCTACAACCAAAAATGTTAAGGTTTTATTTAAAATGATTAAAAACATATCTAAAAATGCCTGTAGCAACATTATACCAAAGCGTTATAGCATCATTTTTTACTCCCCAACGTTATTAAATTCACAAATTTGCATCCGTGATGGGTGTAATTAAGATATATTTATTATTCACGCAATCCCTCATAAAAAGCTAATGAGCATTTGTTTTGATGACAGTAAAAATGCAAGAGAAAGGCATTTATATTTGTTAGCTCTCATGGGTCATTATGTCGCCATTCGTCAACTCTCACTTTTTCATCACAGGGGAGGAGTTCACTCAACCCCCTCCTCACCCGTCTCTCCCCTTCCTCTCTTCCTAACCCCCGCCCCCTCTCTCTCTCTATCTCTCTCTCATTTTACTTTCTAATCTCTCTCTCTCATTTTACTTTCTCTCTCTCTCATTTTACTTTCTCTCTCTCTCTCTCTCTCTTTCTCTTGTTTTACTTTCTCTCTCTCATTTTACTTTCTCTCTCTCTCTCTCTCTCTCTCTCTCTCTCTCTCTCTCTCTCTCTCTCTCTCTCGTTTTACTCCGCATACATAGACACACTGGTTGTCGTTAGTAAAGATTGATAAAAGTAAAGGGCCTACACTGCTGCCTTGGGGAATTCCTGATTCTATAAATATAAAATAACGCCACGGGAATTATAAGAACATCTTGTTGACTTTGTAAAAACAATATTTTGGAAGTTGATAAAAATATTTTGTTAGCCTACGTCATATCCTTCTCTTTTCAGCGGGAGCTATTTGCTTCAAACCTGTTTTTCTTCCCCACGATTGTATTAGAAATAATATGTTTTTTCACTGACAGATGTTCCACGCCTTCCAGACTGTAGGCTATTCCTTGTTAATGGGCTACAATCCACAGCTCGGCTATTTAAAAAAAAATAAGCTATTGATCCTCATTGGCTAAATCATAGGTCTTCTTATGGTGTAGTAGGTTATTCTGAATGATTTCATTTATTTCTGAACAGACAGCAGTGATTCTATAACACTGGCATATTTATTTTCTATTTATAAGCCCAGTCATTGCGCAATCGCGGGTAAAAACAGAGGTTTGACTGGCCACTATATAATAACAGCTTTGTCCTGCTCCTGTATTTCTTACCTAAATTCATAAAAAACAAATCCGCTTTACAAATGGTGTAGCCTACCTGGCATATTAAAAAAGTAACTGCACATAACCTCCATTCGCTATTGCAGGCTATGGATAACTTTTTTGTTGTTGTGGGTCCTTTCTAAATAAATAAAAATGTCCACACATATATTAGCAGGCCACATTATATATTATATTATATTATATTATATTATGTAAAGAGTAGATTACATTGAGAATACTGCGTGATCATATTATCAGGTGCTTGTCAAAATGTGAATGAGAGACTGATGAGTTGTGTGCAGCCTGCGCAAGAAACAGAGCAGAGCATTTCCCTTTCATGCAACTTTTTTCAAATCACCATTAGTCGCATCACGTAGCCTGACAATGTACTAGAAATCAAAACATATAGTCTAACGTTTGTATCACAACTATAGTTACATTAATAACTCTAAATTAAGCATATAGGAGGACCCGTTTCTTTGTCAACAGCTCAACACAGAATAGCCGCATGTGCAAACTCCCTCGTAAATAATTTGGGAAAAATATCCTTTCTATTTTATTCAGCTATGTTTATTTGTATTGTGCTTACTATAACATAATTTAAAACAATTGTAAGAAAATCTTGTCTGCTAAATGAACCAGTGTAGCCCACAGCCATATGGCATAGCCAGATCAGGGCCTAATATAAGGACAACTCAGAGTATGCTATTCTGTTCTTCTGAAATGGGTTACATTTTTATTCATATCATGTTTCTTTAGACATGTCTAAAATAAATTATGGATGTATTGCGATAGCGTAGGCTATTTTAAATTGTTTTATTAGACTTCTTAAAATGTAGATGTTCCAAAGGTCTGCATCAGTGGCTTGTAAGGCTGTGTGTGGAAGCCAGGAGATGCTAAATGTGTTTACGTTAATTAACGGTCAATTACCGTGAGACCGGTTATTTCAATGACAAGTCATTGGCTGACAAAATGTCATGACCACCACAGCCCTAGTGTCAAATAGATATCTTTTTGTTTTCTTATGATGTTGGTTGGGTCAAATTGTGTTGCTGTCCTGGTGCCTGTTTGTGTTAGTAAACAGAACCCCAGAACCAGCTTGCTGAGGGGACTCTTCTCTATGTTCATCATCATGGCGGTGATCTGGTTGATTGCGTTGAATGTGGTGTGAGTGACCAATAGGTGAAAGACTCCGCTCCATTGTAGGAGGGAAGTAGGAGGAGTTTAGGCCAAGTTTACACCTTTACTATTGCAGTGAAACTTTTCGTCTTTCTTAATATTATGCAGTTTATTTGGCTTTGATAACTCATGATTGTATTATATTCATTGACTTCAGTAACGCGTTTAACACCATCCAACCCCACCTACTGGTGGTTAAGCTGGTGAATATGGGTGTCAACTCTCTACTGATCAAGTGGATTGATAGGTTCCTTGTGAACCGTACTCAACAAGTGAAGTTTAACTCCGCCATCTCTACATCTAGAACGGTGAATACGGGAGCCCCGCAAGGATGCGTACTTTCACCGATACTGTACACACTGTACACAAACGATTGTCAAGCCTCTGACGCAGCCCACAAATGTTTTTAATATGCAGATGACACCGTTGTTGTGGGTTTCCTCCACCCAGACAAAGCCTGTCTTCAAGGTTTTGACAGAGAAACTGCAAAATTCGCCCAGTGGTGTGCAGATAACAGAAGAATGGAAATTAATTTGAGAAGGAACGAAACTCCAGTCGATAGAGTGACCATATAAAAGTACCTGGGAATCGAAATAGACAATAAATTGAAATTCAACGATGTGCCTTTGCAAAGATAAAGAAATTGCAACAGATAACGTTTTTTTTACGCAAACTGAACCATTTTAATGTTGACCACCATATCTTATAAATGTTCTATAAATCTGTCCTGCAGAGCGTGCTGTCCTTAGGTCTGATATGCGTGTTCGGAAACATGCGAGTGCAAGACCAAGTCAAGCTTCAGTGCTTGATTACGACGGCGGGAAGGATCATTGGTATAGATCAAGAAACATCCACCAACTTGTACACAAAACTCATCCTCCTAAAACTTGAAAGGATTTTGCAGGACAGTACTCATCCCCTTCACACAAAACTCATCCTCCTAAAACTTGACAGCATTTTACAGGACAGTACTCATCCCCTTCACACAAAACTCATCCTCCTAAAACTTGAAAGCATTTTACAGGGCAGTACTCATCCCCCTTCACTCAAAACTCATCCTCCTAAAACTTGAAAGGATTTTACAGGACAGTAGTCATCCCCTTCACACAAAATCCATCCTCCTTAAACTTGAAAGCATTTTCCAGGACAGTACTCATCCCCTTCACACAAAACTCATCCTCCTAAAACTTGAAAGCTTTTTATAGGACAGTACTCATCCCCTACACACAAAACTGTCTGTTGGTCCCTCCAGTATACTCCATATTGCACTAGCAATTTGAATGAACTATTTTGTGTTGATTCTGAATCTGAATGAGTTTTGCTCTGTCCAAGTAGATTGTGGTCTGATAGGGGCGTCAGTGGACGCAGTGGACGCTGACTGTGAATGCTCTGAGAGACTCGGCGTTGAGGTCAGTGAGTACTACTGCCAAAAGATGAGCTGTAGGTGTACCTACCGTTGTAGTCCCCCCCTCCCGCCCCCCCTCCCCCCAGTGTGCTCTATGTTGGTAACACACAGCGGGACGGTGTCTTAATAATGGAAGGCACATCAACGTATTGACATCATGTTCAAGGAGAAAATGTATCATCACGGAAGAAAGGAGGGAGGGAAGGAAGGAAGGAAGGAAGGAAGGAAGGAAGGAAGGAAGGAAGGAAGGAAGGAAGGAAGGAAGGAAGGAAGGAAGGAAGGAAGGAAGGAAGGAAGGAAGGAAGGAGAGATAGAGGACGGAGGAGGCCGCCTACCAACATCTTTGAATTTGACTTTGTCTCCATACATACTGAGTTCTCTCTCTCTCCCCCTCTCTCTCTCTATGTCTTCCCCCTCCAACCCTCCCTAGTAGATTAGTGAGCTAGCATGTCTGTTCTCTCCCGACGGCTCGGTTGGGGCCATCACCTGTTTCAGTTCCCTGACTTCTCTCTCTACCTCCACAATCTTCTCGTCCACCTTTAGAACTTGGTTGGTAGTTTTCCTCGCCGCTCTGGCTCTGCAACAGAACATACATCTTATTAGATGTGACTGATTGGTGTGTTATGGGCTCTGGGTAGCCATTAAGCAATTTACCTAAATCATTGCGGGGATTAGTCAAATTATCCCATGATTAGCATCAAATAAATATAATGAATGTTTAACTTGGGATGTCTAGAGACAGTGTTACACCACACCAGACTGATGTTGACAGTGTTACACCACACCAGACTGATGTTGACAGTGGTACACCACATCAGACTGATGTTGACAGTGGTACACCACACCAGACTGATGTTGACAGTGGTACACCACACCAGACTGATGTTGACAGTGGTAACACCACACCAGACTGATGTTGACAGTGTTACACCACACGAGACTGATGTTGACAGTAGTAACTCCACACCAGACTGATGTTGACAGTGGTACACCACACCAGACTGATGTTGACAGTGTTACACCACACCAGACTGATGTTGAAAGAAGTAACACCACACCAGACTGATGTTGACAGAAGTACACCACACCAGACTGATGTTGACAGTGTTACACCACACGAGACTGATGTTGACAGTAGTAACTCCACACCAGACTGATGTTGACAGTGGTACACCACACCAGACTGATGTTGACAGTGGTACACCACACCAGTTTGATGTTGACAGAAGTAACACCACACCAGACTGATGTTGACAGAAGTACGGTGTACCGGCAGGATAGAACAGCGGCGTCTGGTAAGACAAGGGGCGGCGGACTATGTATTTTTGTAAATAACAGCTGGTGCACGATATCTAAGGAAGTCTCGAGCTATTGTTCGCCTGAGGTAGAGTATCTCATGATAAGCTGTAGACAACACTATCTACCTAGAGAGTTTTCATCTGTATTTTTCGTAGCTGTTTTACATACCACCACATACTGAGGCTGGCACTAAGACAGCATTGAATGAGCTGTATTCTGTCATAAGCAAACAAGAAAACGCTCACCCAGAGGCGGCGCTCCTAGTAGCCATGGACTTTAATGCAGGGAAACTTAAATCCGTTTTACCAAATTTCAATCAGCATGTTAAAAGTGCAACCAGAGGGAAAAAAATCTCTGGACCACCTTTTCTTCACACACAGAGACACATACAAAGCTCTCCCTTGCCCTCCATTTGGCAAAGCTGACCATAATTCTATCCTCCTGATTCCTGCTTGCAAGCAAAAATTAAAGCAGGAAGCAACAGTGACTAGATCAATAAAAAAGTGGTCAGATGAAGCAGATGAAGAAACTATGCCCGGGAGTAGTCAAAGTATTTGTATTTTATTTTATTACCGTTAAGTGTAGTTTAAAACTATAAAGCTAACCTGCTGCTGCTAAGGGATATGTTTCATCAAGAAGCCACTATGGATGGCAACATCCATGTCCCCAATGGCACCCTATTCCCTACATAGTGCACTACTTTTGACCAGAGCTCTACGGTCCCTGGTCAAAAGTAGTGCACTATGTAGGGAATAGTGTGCCATTGGGGACACATACAACAGCTACAGGGTCATGGCTTGACTTAATATCATGTGCTGTGAGTACAATACCTTTGGCACTAATGGAAACAATAGCTAGCGTTAAATACCCCAGCCTACATTTAATTTAATCTTCAAGGGATTATCTTTCTCTGCTAATGTCAGAGTGTAAGACGTGCCCTGAATATTTAATACGTTACTACTGCAGATGCTCCAACCAACATCACCAGGGGTAATGTCAACAGATTTATTTTGAGTTTATTCGTATGGGCGGAATTACATCATACAACATTTCTGATACTAGACGGTCAATCTGCCGCTTGCTTTTACAACGTTTTCCCCCATTAACCCAAATGTCATGACAACGCAAAGGATAGGTAAAGTTTTTGAATTTGTGTTGATGTCCTCGTGTTTCATTTGGCTTTTGTAATACTAAGGGGCTTATCGAATGTTCAGCGAGACTGTTGTCGGGGTAAGAGGTGTCATTCCCATTGAAACTGAGGGGGGCTCAATATGATACATTTTAGGATAAAGTATAATATATTTGTTTTGTTTGAAGTCATTGAAATGTATTTAATTTATGCCGTCAGTGCCCCCCCTGATAAAAACATATTTTTTTTACTGGCAATGATCACATTGAAATCCAACAATTATGGTCCTGAGATCTAGTGACAACGTCAAAATCTCAACCTGTCTCTACTCTTAAACTAGCCAATCTGGCCACTAGGGTCTTTTATTTATCCTTTATATAACTAGGCAAGTCAGTTAAGAACAAATTCTTATTTACAATGACAACCTAGGAACAGTGGATTAACTGCCTTGTTCCGGGGGCAGAATGACAGATTTTTACCTTGTCAGCTCAGGGATTCGATCTAGCAACCTTTCGGTTACTGGCCCAAGACTCTAATGACTAGGCTACCTGCCGCCACATCTACCAGTGTACTAGTGTGAGGTATATTGGCTGCTAGGGTCTACCAGTGTACTAGTGTGGGTATATTGTTTGCTAGGGTCTACCAGTGTACTAGTGTGAGGTATATTGTCTGCTAGTGTCTACCAGTGGACTAGTGTGGGCATATTGGCTGCTAGTGTCTACCAGTGTATTAGTGTGGGCATATTGGCTGCTAGGGTCTACCAGTGGACTAGTGTGGGCATATTGGCTGCTAGTGTCTACCAGTGTATTAGTATGGGTATATTGGCTGCTAGGGTCTACCAGTGTACTAGTGTGGGTATATTGGCTGCTAGTGTCTACCAGTGTACTAGTGAGGGTATATTGGCTGCTAGGGTCTACCGGTGTACTAGTGTGGGTATATTGTCTGCTAGGGTCTACCAGTGTATTGTCTAGCTGATATTATGGTTGAAAAATGCATCTAGAATGGCAAGGTTCTTCTTTGAGTTTGTCGACAACGTTTTAAATTCCCCATGTTTTGAAAAAAAGTCTCCCTTTGACATCAATGGATAATTCATGTGAACTTTTGAATTATACGCACACTTATTTCAAATCTGAATCAGAGAATGGAGAACCAAAGATAATGAAAAGTCATTTTAAGGACATGGCTTTGCTGCAGCAACGATCTTAATTGAATTTGATGAATAAAATACTAGCAGTGAGTAAGAGAGGGAGTGGGAGTGGAGGTCATTAGTGTGTGTGTGTGTGTGTGTGTGTGAGGTCATTAGTGTGTGTGTGGTTGTTAGCATGTAGCTCCACATTAGCATTTTGCTAACAGTTTAATGCTTTTGTACAATATCAGACTGACTCCTAACAGTTTAATCCTGCTGTACAGTATCAGACTGACTCCTAACAGTTTAATCCTGCTGTACAGTATCAGACTGACTCCTAACAGTTTAATCCTGCTGTACAGTATCAGACTGACTCCTAACAGTTTAATCCTGCTGTACAATATCAGACTGACTCCTAACAGTTTAATCCTGCTGTACAGTATCAGACTGACTCCTAACAGTTTAATCCTCTTCTACAATATGAGACTGCCTCCTAACAGTTTAATCCTCTTCTACAATATGAGACTGCCTCCTAACAGTTTAATCCTCTTCTACAATATGAGATTGCCTCCTAACAGTTTAATCCTGTTCTACAATATGAGACTGCCTTCTAACATTATAATCATGTTTTTACAATATGAGACTGCCTCCTAACAGTTTAATCCTCTTCTACAATATGAGACTGCCTCCTAACAGTTTAATCCTCTTCTACAATATGAGACTGCCTCCTGCGATGCTGAGTTTTTAATACTGACATCAAGATTGAACCTGCATCTTATTAATCATTGTAAATAGCTCAATTGGACTAGTATATTACCATGTCAAAACCAGGCCAAGTTCGATTTGTCATCATGTGTTAGTTAGTGTGTTGTGTGCATTTTGTTATCAGGCCAAACTGTCAATTGTCCTTTTCTGTTACAAAGCATATAAAATACAAATACTTTGACTACATGTTTCATCACACACTGAATAATACATCACGATCAATATCAGGATCTATAACTGACCTACAAGATCAGAAGATAAAATCCACCGCTTACCCGCCACATTTACCAAGCCAACATTTACGAGCAAAGTACTTTTTTATTTCCCATGGAAATTGTTGGAACTGGACGAGTTAATGAACTTTAAGCTGGGAGAAGAAGAGAAAAGATGTGCCTGTTCCTCTTCTGGCAGCAGCAAATAGCCAAGGGCACTAGCCGACAACTAATGTGTGGAATATTGCAATTAGCATAGCAAAGTACTTGCAGGGATCAAATTAAAAAATTCATTAACGCACGCACTTAATTAAGAAACACTTTTGGGTTTACATGATAAATTATGACACCTATTAAATCGTGGGATACACGCTGTAATGACTTCGTGGCTCCCGGGCATAGTTTCTCCTCAGGTTCAAAGAACTCTCCAAGGACCCCACAGGTATTTGTAAGGAGTTTTATTAGAAGGAAATATCTGTCTCCCTTTCAAGGACTGACTATATGTACATGCTGTCATTTTGGATGTGAGATGAGGAAGAGCAAAGGGGCGCTACGCATCTTTAGGCATCGTACCTAAACACGTTCCGTTTAATTGAAACATGAAACGGGTTAAGAAGAGCCGTCGTCAATTGGATTAAGAGTTTTAGGGAACTTTAGGGAGTCGTCTTGGGAGAATGTCTTTCTTTAGGCGATTCAGGCAAAACAAAAGATTAACTGTCAGATACAATGAAGCCCATTTGACCTGAAGAATCATTTAAAGGCTGTATCACATCCGGACGTGATTGGGAATCCGACGCACAATTGGCCCAGCGTCGTCCGGGTTTGACCGGGGGTAAATAAGCTGTAAATAAGAACTTGTTCTTAACCTCTACAGGATGGCTGTTCCTATACTGACTTGCCTAGTTAAATAAAGGTTACATAAAAAAAAAAATGTAGTAAAGGATACAGTGACGGTTTTCTGTTTTATCATATTGATACATTATACAAGTGTGTCCTCAGCGAAAGGGTCTCCGACCGCAAGGCACTAGACTCTAGCCACGTAAGCCATCAACTGTTCTCTCTGCTACCGCACGACAAGCCCTACCAGTCTGGAACCAACAGGACCCTGAACAGCTTCTGTACTGCTACACCCTGTATATAGCCATGTTATTTTTCCTCGTTATTGTTATTCATGATTCAATGCGTATTTATTCCTTGTGTCACTATTTCTATTTTTTGGGGTCCCCCACAATAAAATCGGGGAGGGGACTGTGGATCTGTCGCCGTACGTCAGTTCGTACGTTAGTCAACCGCTGTATATCAGACAGCGCTGGACCGATTTTGACTAAACTTGGGAGAATGTACAAAATGACACTGATTGGCCCAAGGCGGGAGCTATAGTAATTAACTGAAGTGTGTTAAGTCACAAGCGATATCTCCATTTGCCCAAAGGGGGGCGATCCATCATTTGTGTGGGACGACATGTTTACTGTTGCCTTGTTTAAAAAAAAAAATATTTTATCTTTAACTCGGCATTGTTGTCAAGGAGAGAGAGACATAAATACAGAGAGACATAAATACAGAGACACAGAGACACAGAGAGACAGAGAGACAGATATATAGATAGAGAGACTGAAATACAGAGACAGAGAGAAAAAGACAGAGAGACAGAGACAGAGACAGAGACAGAGATATAGATAGAGAGACTGAAATACAGAGACAGAGAGAAAAAGACAGAGAGAGAGACAGAGAGAGACAGGGACAGAGATAGAAATACAGAGACAGAGAGACAGACAGAGAGACAGAGAGACAGAGACAGAAAGAGGGAGCGGGAGAGAGAGCATGAAGAAAGGCAGGCAGGAAGTTCATTAGGACGTGATGTGCTTAGAAGTTCGGCCCTCATGACGTCACAGCGAGGCGATCTCCTCTGGGCTGGTGGGAGGCTGATCCTTGACCCTCTGGGCTGGTGGGAGGCTGATCACTGATCCTCTAGACTGGTGGGAGGCTGGTCACTGATCAGTGTCAAATCAGGGAAACTCTAAGGCTTAATCAACTCATTCACACATTGAGGGTGATCCCACAGTTAGCATCCCACAGATAGCATTAGCATCCCATAGCCCAGTTACCATTAACATAATTAGCATAGCATTAGCTTTATTAGCATCGTTAAACACAATCTCAAAAACAAGCAAGTCACTAAATCATGTTCCCCTAATAGGTTTGAGCATTATTTAAACATGCAAGTCAATTTAAAACAAATTGTTATTTACAACGACAGCCTGGTGATATCTAACATACACTCATACATAAAGGAAGGGAAGCAGATCATTACTGCTTCCTGCAGCGTCCTTAACATCTCTTGGCTGTGTCCTCTTTGTTGTCAAGGGAACCTCTTGGCGTGATGCTCACGAACTCTGATTACATGAAGTGGCCATTTTACAAATCCTCTTTATTTTAGCTCTTCAATGAACTTACCAACTGGGGCATCCAGGTTGGTAAGTAGGTACAAATATGTGTCTGGAGCAGCCTTTTGTATTTGAGAGACATTACACTGAATCTAATCTTGTGTATCCGACGCATCCAATTTGTGTTGTAGCTACATAATTCTGGTAGCTAGAGAATCCAACTGTGTTACTTTACTTTGTTGTAAATCAGTATGGTTAGGGAAAGAGTTAGGGGTAGGGAAACGGCAAAGGTTAGGGACAGTGAGTTAGGGTTTAGTGGATAGTGAGTTAGGGTTTAGTAGATAGTGAGTTAGGGTTTAGTGGATAGTGAGTTGGGGTTTAGTGGATAGTGAGTT
>QNTS01007634.1:26816-44947 GCA_003317085.1 Hucho hucho
GGGTTTAGTGGATGGTGAGTTAGGGTTTAGTGGATAGTGAGTTAGGGTTTAGTGGATAGTGAGTTAGGGTTTAGTGGATAGTGAGTTAGGGTTTAGTGGATAGTGAGTTAGGGATAGGGTTTAGTGGATAGTGAGTTAGGGACAGGGTTTAGTGGATAGTGAGTTAGGATTTAGTGAATAGTGAGTTAGGGATAGGGATAGGGTATAGTGAATAGTGAGTTAGGGTTTAGTGAATAGTGAGTTAGGGATAGGGTTTAGTGGATAGTGAGTTAGGGTTTAGTGTATAGTGAGTTAGGGATAGGGATAGGGTTTAGTGAATAGTGAGTTAGGGATAGGGATAGGGTTTAGTGTTTAGTGAGTTAGGGTTTAGTGGATAGTGAGTTAGGGATAGGGTTTAGTGTATAGTGAGTTAGGGATAGGGTTTAGTGTATAGTGAGTTAGGGATAGGGTTTAGTGGATAGTGAGTTAGGGTTTAGTGAATAGTGAGTTAGGGTTTAGTGGATAGTGAGTTAGGGATAGGGTTTAGTGGATAGTGAGTTAGGGATAGGGTTAGGGATATGGAAGGGATAGGGATAGGGATAGGGATAGGGATAGGGTTTAGTGGATAGTGAGACAGGGATAGGGTTTAGTGGATAGTGAGACAGGGATAGGGTTAGGGATATGGATATGGATATGGATAGGGATAGGGATAGGGATAGGGCTGACCTCAGTTAGACCACCAGTCTGACCCACACAGTACAAGGGCATACACATCCATGCAGCAAATCTGAATAACGCTACCATTAAATAAATCCAAACAAACTTTCACTAGTTGAGATTAAATACTAAATCCTTCTGTTAATTTGTCTGTCTGTCCTGTATAAGTGCTAGATCTGCATCAGTGAGCTATCAGCCATTCGGCCGTCCCAGGAGGGTAAACCCCTCACAATCAATATGTAATTAAAGGCAGCCAGCGTATTCTTAATCCTAAAGGCTATTATAGGTTTATGGTCAGTGCATTGTCTGGCTGAGGTCTACAATGGCTTTGGCTTTCTCTCACTGCAGTGCAGTAGCCTAGTCATGTGGGATACAGCCACAGCACCATATATTTTCTTAAATGGGTAGATAAAAGGTTTTTATTTAAATCTCATAATGGGAGTGCCTGGCTGGGCCACCTAGCTGTGTTGGTTTACTGCACTCAATGCTTTAATCCTCTGGTTTTTTGTATTAGAATATATGGTGTAGAAAAGGATGGGAAAACGCTTATCTTCCTAAAATTGACGGCTGTAATTATTATACATCACCCATCATGATTTATGTCTTTGGACCCATTTTCATTCACATTAGTAAAAGAAAAAGGGATGTAACCCTATATGTGAATCGGTAATTACACTGTAATCATGTTTTAAAACCCAGCGGGATTAGAGTATTGAGTATGTGCAATTTGAAGTGTTCTACATTCTACAACACTCATGCATTCTGATTCTAACTGACCTATTCTTGGGACACCATGCTTTAATACTTTACTTAATTGTGACTCACCACCTGGATTCGGTTTTATGTAGCAAAATTCGAAATTTGTTTTTTTACATTAGATAAAAGTAGAGACTCAAAGCTACAAAACGGTATATCATACACTGCATTTGAGGAACAATGGGAAAGTAATTCTGCTTTGAAATTTGATCAACTTGTAAACTCACTTTTGAGAAAATCGCCTTTGAATGTTTTGCTATCTAGTGAAGAGCTCTTCTTTGTCTACACCCATTCAGCATCGTTCACACCCTCTTAAGCTTTAGCCCCACCCATCTCGGAGTGCACACTTGACGCTCTGGCTGATGATTTGTTTACTTCTGGATAACATGAAAACACCCTAACCAGCTCTGCTGGCAACAATTTCATTATGCTTTTCTGCAGACGTTTACTGACATATTCAACGGGTGTTGTACACACGTCACGTAACGTTAGCTAACGAGCAAGCCAGCCAACGTTAGCAAATCAGATCAAATTTTATTTGTCACATACCCATGGTTAGCAGATGTTAATGCGAGTGTAGCGAAATGTTTGTGCTTCTAGTTCTGACCGTGCAGTAGTATCTAACAATGAACAGTGCCAACAATGCCACAGTGCTGGGAGCTAACCAACCAGGTTCAATGTTAGCTAGCTAACATTAGGCTCTAACTAGAACAGCACACGGCTCTGGGAAACAAATACTAACGTCAGCTAGGGAGCCAGCCAGCTAACGTTAGCTAGCTAACAGTATACTTTAGTTTTTAGACATATAGCTAGTTAGCTAGGTAAACAAAGTGTAAGTTCACACATGTCACATTAGCTAACGAGCCAGCCAGCTAACGTTAGCTAGTTAAACAACAATGAACAGTGCCAACAATGCCACAGTGCTGGGAGCTAACCAACCAGGTTCAATGTCAACTAGCTAACATTAGGGTCTAACTAGAACAGCACACGGCTCTGGGAAACGAATGACAACATCAGCTAGGGAGCCAGCTAGCTAACATTAGCTAGCTAGCTAACAGTACACTTTAGCTTGAAATTAAACCACTTTCTGTCAAAATTAGAAAACATGTAATATCTGAAAATGTAGCTAGCTAACACTAGACTATCTTACCTGTATACATCATCGTGCATGGACGCGTCTCCCTGTCAGGAATGCCATGCCACGGTTGCCCTTAGTTTGAAGATGTAATCCAGAGACAGGTGTTTCCTCCATAGCTCTTTAGCTATCATAATCAAAACTCGATCCTCCAGTTTGGAGGCACATTTAAGCAGCTCCACTACACAATACATATAAAAAAAGCTGCGTTCGACAGGATTACCAACACAGACTGATGAGTTCCATGGCAGACCAATCCGAACTCCTCTCTTGGCATGTCCAGCCCACTCATTATCTCAGCCAATTATGGCTAGTGGGAAGCTTGCTCACTTTGTCTATGGCTAAACCAACAAGGCTCGTAATTTAACAATTGTATTCGTATTTACAGATGGCATACAAGTTTGTTATTAAGGCACATGAAAGTTCACATGTTCAAGAAGGCATTTCTGCCAAAAAATGCATTTTCATAACAATATATATTTTTACGTTCACATGGCTCTCCTGTGAAGTCGTGACTTGTAACATATGCCTAGTTTCCTGAATCGGGTCACAATTGGTACTTTTATTTTCACTGACGAAACATCCACCAATGCAAAGCCGCGAATGATAGTACCCCCCCCCCCCCGACGTTCAGCTCCAACCGCAGGACAACGCCTGTCTGGAGGGGAAGGAGCTGGCCGGTCTGGACGGCGGAGAAGGAAATCCCGGATAATGTTGGGGTCCAGGATGTCCGCCACCGGGACCCAAGAGCGCTCCTCAGGACCATACCCCTCCCAGTCTACCAGGTAATTGAGCCGACCCCCACAACGTTGGGAGTCCAGGAGGGACCTAACAGCATAGTCTGGGTTCCCCTTGATGTCCAGGGGAGGCAGAGGGGTGTCGCGGGGGACAGCATCTGCCAGGGGACCAGTAACCACCGGCCTGAGGAGGGAAACATGAAAGGAGGGTGAGATCTGGTAGTTGGTGTGGAGTTCTAAACAACCTCATTGACCCTCCGGAGGACCTTGAAAGATCCCACAATCTGGGGGCTCAGCTTCAGGCAGGGCAGGCAGAACGGGAGGTTCCTGGTGGAGAGCCAGATCCAATTTGTTTTGATTTGATCATCAGGATGGAACACGGGAGCCTCACTGCGGTGGCGGTCCGCCTGATCCTTCTGATGGCGGAGGATGTGCGTTCCACACATCCTCTGCACGTCGGAACCACTCATCAACTGCAGGGGCCACGGATCCAAGGCCGGCTTATATTCCAGGACGCACTGGAAGGGAGTTAGCCCGGTGGAGGAGTGACAAAGTGAGTTCTGGGAAGGAACCCGAACCCACTCTCCCTGCCGGTCCTGGCAGTGACTCCTTAGGAACCGCCCCAGCTCCTGGTTGGTCCTCTCCACCTGCCCGTTAGACTGAGGCCAGTACCCAGATGTGAGGCTGACCGTGGTCCCCAGCTTCTCCATAAAGGCTTTGTAGATCCGCGACGTGAATTGGGGACCACGGTCAGAAACGATGTCCTCCGGTAGGCCATAGTGCCGGAAGACCTGCTGGAATGGTGCCTTAGCAACCGGGAGAGCGGTAGGTTGACCAGAGAGACGGATAAAAAAGCACGATTTTAAGAATCTGTCAACAAAAAACAGAATAGTGGTGAAGACATCAGAAAGGGGGAGATCCGTAAACAAAGTCTATGGACAGATGTGACCAAGGCCACTGAGGCATGGGAAGGCGGAGCAGTTTACCTGCCGGAGACTTGCCAGAGAGATTTTTATTGAGTACATACCGAAATTGAGTTGACACAGTGGGTGGGCCAAGGTGGGCCAGCAGTATTTATCAGAGACGGATTGAATGGTGCGGGTGATACCTGGGTGTCCAGCGGCGAGAGATGTGTCTGCCCAGGTCAACAGTCAATCTCTCACCCCGTGGGGAAGTAGATGCATTCTGTAGGGCAGGTGGCAGGAGCAGGTTCTCGAGAGCATGGCAGATGTCTATGACCCAAAAACACGGGGCCAACGATACGAGAGGACCGATTGATGGGCTGGAGGACACACACAGGACCCTCCACCGACGTGGAACCACAGGGTGCGGGAAAGCAGGTCCTCTGGCATCCAGGTCCCCAGGCGGTGATTCTCATCCCTCGACCAGGAAATGGTGGGGTTATGAAGTTGGAGCCATGGGAGGCCGAGGATGTGAACCGGTACAGTGATGAGGATGAGGAATGGAAGGCTTTCCTTGTGCATGGGTCCAATGGTGAGGGTGAGTGGTTCTGTGACGTGACGTGAGTAATTGTGCCGGATCCCAATGGTCACATATCCAGGGCTTGGACAGGAAAAGGAGAGGAGAGCGGGTATGAAGTTAACTTCAAGGAGGAGGCGAGGACCTGGTCGAAAAAGTTCCCTGCAGCATCAGAGTCCACTAGAGCTGTAGACAACACCTGATGGACAACCAGCCAGTGAAATGGGAACCAGAAAGGGTTTGGCGGAAAATTATGATAATGGTATACTCATGCCTACCCTGGGAGACGAGACGGGTCACAGGGATGCCACTTTGCTCTAGTGGAGCCCGGGTTAGGACACACCGGACACCACTGAAGCTGGTGCCCCTCCTGGCCGCAATAGGGACAGAGCCCCAGCTGTATCCGGCGACAACGCCGGAGAAGTGTGTGGCCCCTACCTCCATGGGTTCAGGCTCTGCGTCAGGACAGCTAAAGGAGTGAGGTGAGTGGTGGACACTGGTGCTCCTGAGGAAGGTTATCCAGACGGATGGCCATCACGATGAGAGCGTCCAAGGATATGTTGTCATCCTGACATGCCAACTCCGTCTGGACCTCTTTGTGCAGTCCACTGCAAAATAAGCTCATTCTATCCGCTGGAGGCAACAGTCCGAAAAATGAGGGCATACTCCGCAGCGATCTGGGCACCCTGCTGGAGTTGGAAAAGTCGCTCACCTCGCTTTCTGCCCTCTGGAGGATGGTTGAAGACAGCTCTGAACAGAGCCATGAACCTCTCATAGGACCCCAGCTCCCCCTCTTCTCTCTCCCAAATGGCCGTAGCCCACTCCAACGCCAGTCTGGTCATCAGGGAAATTCCCGCATTTCAATGGCCTGCTGTCATACTTCTCCAAAAGGGACAGTCGGGCATCGCTGACATGGTTAGACGGCTGGGTAGGCCGGGGGACTGGCTCACTGTGACGTCCCGTGGTAGGAGGCCCTACATCAGAGGTATGGAGAACCTCGCTGGTGGTGTCAAAGGCGATGGAGAACGTGCAGGATCTCCTTCATGGTCATACCCTTGTAGAGCCAGCTGGTCATGGTGTTGGTTCCTCGACCGTCTGGAAGATAGTGTAATCTTCCGCTACTTCCATATTTTCTGAGTCAGTATTCTGTAATGTATACGCAGGGAGTCAGATAGCAGGTGCAGAAGGTACATTTAATAACGAGAATATTTTGAATATTTATTGTGTATATTTATTGTGTAGGCAAATAATGACATGCCGATGAGCATACACCCTTTCATATTCATGATGCATGGCTGGCTAGTAGCTTGTAGGACTAACTTCATATGGTGGCTAGCTAGTTAGTAGCTTGTGGGGCTAACTTCATATGGTGGCTAGCTAGTTAGTAGCTTGTGGGGCTAACTTCATATGGTGGCTAGCTAGTTAGTAGCTTGTGGGGCTAACTTTATATGGTGGCTAGCTAGTTAGTAGCTTGTGGGGCTAACTTCATATGTCACACTGAGCTGAAGATCATCTGGCTCTGGTCTGCTATCTCAATGTTAATGTATTCTCTCTTGTTTGACTTTTTAATAGGCTATTAACCAATTATCCTCACGTGCTTCTGAAGACCCTAGTGTAGGAGAGGGCGAGAACGAGAGAGAGAGAGAGAGAGAGAGAGACACAGAGAGAGAGAATAAGAGAGAGAGAAAGCTACTGAGAGAGAGAACAAGAGAGAGATACAGAGAGAGAGAGCGAGAGAGAGAGAGAGCGAGAGAGAGAGAGAGAGAACTCATATGGAGACAAAAGGAGGTCAAATTTAGAGATGTTGGCACGCGGCCTAGCTACAACGCTCCCTCCCTCCCTCCTTTCTTCCGTGATGATACATTTTCCCCTTGAACATGATGTCAATACGTTGATGTGCCTTCCATTATTAAGACACCATCCAACAGATAGCGCGTCCCGCTGTGTGTTACCAACATAAATAATTAGACCAGAGACCAGGGAACGGCAGGTGGCTTTTGGCACGAAGAAATAATCATACTTGATGTGGAAAATAAAGTAAAAGGACCCATCTGTTCACGACGGGGGGAAGGAAGACAAAAAACACACGTTAACATATTGTCACTAACATTATGAAATACACAGATAATAATTTAGTCATGGCACCCGATTCTGGACACAAATAATCTAGTCAGAACACTTAGAGAGGCCGTCTCCTTTCAGGGGTAAATTAACCAAAGCTCTTCTCGCTCACGGCTCTGATGGCAGACATTTTGTCTCATTCTCTGCCAATATTTACTTAAAAGACTGAGGGAGAGAAGAGCGTGGTGGCAGAACCATGTAACGCATGGTAAGTGTACATCCCAAATGCCACCCTGTTTCCTCTACAGTCATATGGTTCCTGGTCAAATGTAGTGCACTATATAGTGAAGAGGGTGACGGCAGAGCCATGAAAAGACACGGTGAGCATCTCCTGATATGAGATTAACCAAGTGACAGAAAGCAGCAGAAGGATGTTGAACTGTTTTTTTGTTTTTTACAAGCTGAAGCTCAGTCCAACATGCTAATTATGCTATCTACTGAGCCAAGTGCCATGCTGCGGTCGTTCACTCAATTTGACATAGATGTAGCACTTTATTTAAAGAGTCCCCTTACAGATGATTTATATGGTCAACTAACTATCCACAACTTGTTGAGCCAACTACCCACCACCCCTAGCCTTTACCATAACCTTTACGATATCCATGTACAAAAGGAAAACAGTTGTATTCTGTAGATAGCCGCTGCATGAATACTAGATGCATTAACAATTGCTATAATAACAGGACACTGAAGAGGTTTTACGTGTTATGGGGGGGAAACTCGTCTCATCCACCATTCATGTAGTAATAGAGACCACCATCTGCCTGTAGTGAATCCCCAAATGATTGGAATTTACAAATAAATCCAGTGTTTATACCTCATTTGAGCGGATAATGAGCAAAGATTTAATGACACAATGGATCATTACTCTACATAATTATTACGTTCCCACTAAAGACAAACTCGTGACGTCGACGCTCACCAAAGAGAGAGCTAACAAATGAGCCAAGAACCAAAGAACCAAAACTAAACAGGTGGGGGTTTTATGAGTGCCTCTCAAAAACACTCATGGGGGGGGTCCAGTGAAAGTTGACTAGCAACAAAATAAACTGGGTCCTAAAAGACAGCCAACATGAATGCCCACAGAATTTGCCCCAGAAAAAGGCAGACAATAATAAAAAAAAGCCACACCGATTTATAATCTGGAGAGAGAAGCAAGTAGAGTTAACCAGAGGGGAGTAGACAAGATACACGTTTTCTTTTTGAGGGAGACTTAAAACAGCTCTTCCAACATCTCTCCTGCCCACTGGAGAATTGGCTCACAGGTGCCAAATAGAACCAACCTCGAAATTGAAAACCAAAGCCTGTAACAAAAAAATGACTAGTCATCGCCCACTGGGCACGGCATGTCATTTCAACGTGGAAATGTGGGTGAATTTGGTTGAGACGTTGGTCAGTGAGATTTAATCCTTTATTCACCCACTCTAAAAAAAGACAGCCGACTGTTTGTTGAATTCCCAATGTGTTATTACTATGCTTTTCAACCCTCTAAAAGCATAATCAAAAAGTCTAACAGCAGAATTTAGTTGTCATTTAAATGTGTTATCACTGTTTAAAAGCACAACAAAGTTCAAATGGGAAAAAAAAACGTCAGATATTTTTTTGTATTTTACACAACAACTTAATGTGATATCGCTGCTCTTCATCTCGTAGCAGAACCCGAATGACCTGGACTGTAGTTGAGATTACATTAAAAGTACACGGTGCAAGTGATCAATGCTGTTGGAGATTCTGCACAGATTATTACATGAAATTGTGAAGATCTCCACAGACCTGTGACCTTTGCATGCTGTCTTGAACGTGTTTTCTATGATTACACGAGAAGACATTTATAGTTACACCAGGGCTAACCTAAAAAAAGAATGTGTCCATGGATGTGTTACTTATTTTAAGGGTTGATTAAATACTATTAAATTAGTTTGGAAGATAGTCTTAACTTTAGGCTCTCTGCTGTATTACAAAAAAAAAATCTTGAATTATTGACAACGCATCCAAACATCAACATTTAGAAGACATCTTAAAGGACATACAATGCTTGGACGGTTTAATCTGAGCCACTGTCTTAATTCCAGTCTTTAAGATTCTTGATATCGTAATCTGCATGTTAATAACTGATATGTTGGATTCACGTCTCCATCTCAACCAAAAAATCTAAGTTAAAAGGATAAAATAAAATAAGCCATTCCTATTCTTTAACTTTGATTCTTGGTTGAGATGGAGACGTGGATGCGACATATCAGCTGTTAACTTGTTGAACAAGTTGCGGCTCGAGGCTTGGCTTACAACGTTGTTGTACGATTCTTGACGGGGAGAAGCTGCACAATTAATTTGTACATTCTAACGTGACAGATGTTTGATTTGGGCTTTAAAACTAATTTATAATAAGAGACTGGTGGTTGGGGGGAGAGAGAGGCAGATTGTTGGAAGATTATTTATGAAGACTGTCTGGCCTCCTCACGGTGGATGTCAGGGGGATGTGGGGCCCTCTCTCTGCCCCCCGACGTCACCTGCTCCCTGGCCACAGCTGTCGAACTGCCTGCCTGCCAGCCTGGTGCCACTGCCGACTCCAAACATTAGTTTAACGTCCCTTTTCCCCAGGCGCCCTCAGACTACGATACTCTTCAGGTCTGATCCGTATAGTCAGTCCAAACACACACACACACAAACACACACACAGACAGATACACACACACATGCACACACTCACGCACACACACACACACACACACACAAATACACACTAGAAGAGGCAGTCTGAATACCTGTCTACCTAGAAACAGGAGTTCAGAGAACAGAGCGGTTCACAGAAACCTGTGACAGATGTTGGCAGCTGCCTCACACAACCTACTGTAGCTCGGAGGGTGTGTGTGTTCCTGTGGGGGGATGGGGGTGGTTGCGGAGGGGTGTGTGTGTATGGATGGGGTGTGTGTGTGTGTGTGTGTGTGTGTGGTTGTAATTGGACAGAAGGTTATAACAGCCGACCCGCCACTATGTCATCTTGTTTTTAGGACGTCGTCGCCACTAAATTACTGTCTACGGTATTATTAGTCTTGGCCATGATTAAAAACAAAATAATGCTTTGATAGCAGACACTCGTTTGGAAACGCATGCAGCTAGGGGCCCCTGCGGGCTGACAGGACATTTTATTAACATTATATTCATTATAAATATTTTAATTATACTGTTAGTTGTTCCAGAGAAGAACCTCTGCTAGGTCATGTAAATGTAAAATATAATTTTGAGGAACTAACTGTGGCTTCCTTTATTTATTTTGAGCAACTAATTGTGGCTTCCTTTATTTTTGAGTCCTAAGGACATTAATTCAGAGCATAGCTTGGACACTGGATTATAGGGTATTAAACAGTATCAAAATGATAATAACAAATAAATAAACGGTACAGAGACCGCTAACAAACATCTCCATGTAGAGTAAAAGCTTACTCCTTCAGCTTAGTCGGGCTTTAGGAACTCAGTCAGGACTTGAACTTACTCTACAAAGTAATAGTAGAATCCACAAGGTGCAATGTTGAAATTGAGTAGTGCATCAGCAGTTTTCTTCTTCTCATGTCAGTCATTGCAGACCTTTGAGAGCTACAGTACAGTGCATTCGGAAAATATTCAGATCCCTTGACTTTTTCAACATTTTGTAAGGTTTGTTAATTTATGAAATAATTTACATAGAAATATCACATTTACTTAAGTATTCAGACCCTTTACTCAGTAATTTGTTGAAGCACCTTTGACAGCACTTACAGCCTCAAATATTCTTGGGTATGACGCTACAAGCTTGGCACACCTGTATTTGGGGAGTTTCTCTTATTCTTCTCTGCAGATCCTCTCAAGCTCTGTCAGGTTGGATGAGGAGCATTGCTGCACAGCTATTTTCAGGTCTCTCCAGAGATGTTTGATCAGGTTCAAGTCCGTGCTCTGGCTGGGCCATTCAAGGACACTCAGAGACCTGTCCTGAAGCCACTCCTGCGGTGTCTTGGCTGTGTGCTTAGGGTCATTGTTCTGTTTGAATGTGAACCTTTGTCTCAGTCTGAGGTCCTTAGCGCTCTGGAGCAGGTTTTCATCAAGGATCTCTCTGTACTTTGCTCCGTTCATCTTTGCCTCGATCCTGACTAGTCTTCCAGTCCCTACCACTGAAAAGCATCCCCACAGCATAATGCTGCCACCACCATGCTTCACCGTAGGGATGGTGCCAGGTTTCCTCCAGATGTGACGCTTGGCATTCAGGCCAAAGAGTTGAATCTTGTTTCATCAGAACAGAGAATCTTGTTTCTCATGGTCAGAGAGTCCTTTAGGTACCTTTTGGCTTTTGTCTGGCCACTCTACCATAAAGGCCTGATTGGTGGAGTGCTGCAGAGATGGTTGTTCTTCTTGAAGGTTCTCCCATCTCCACAGAGGAACTCTAGAGCTCTGTCAGAGTGACCACTGAATTCTTGGTCACCTCCCTGACCAAGGCCCTTCTCCCCCGGTTTCTCAGTTTGGCCGGGCGGCCAGCTCTGGGAAGAGTCTTGGTGGTTCCAAACTTCTTCCATTTAATTAAGAATGAAGGAGGCCACTGTGTTCTTGGTTACCTTCAATGCTGCAACATTTTTTAGGTACCCTTCCCCAGATCTGTGCCTCGACACAATCCTGTCTCAGAGTTCTACAGACAATTCCTTCGACCTCATGGCTTGGTTTTTGCTCTGGCATGCGCTGTCAACTGTGAGACCTTATATAGACCTGTGTGTGCCTTTTCAAATCATGTCCAATCCATAGAATTTACCACAGATGGACTCCAATCAAGTTGTGGATACATCCATTGAAACAGGATGCACCTGAGCTCAATTTCGAGTCTCACAGCAAAGGGTCTGAATACTTATGTAAATAAGATTTTTTTGTTTTTTATTTTTAATAAGGGGTCGGAATACCATCCGAAAGCACTGTATTTATAACCTGTCAGAATGGTCCATCCAGATCAACTAGCCCATGTCAGCTTTTTTAAATATTTGTTATTTTTATTTAACTAGGCAAGTCAGTTAAGAACAAAATTGTTATTTACAATGACGGCCTACGAAAAGGCAAAAGGCCTCCTGCGGGGACGGGGGCCTGGGATAAAAAAAATAAAAAAATAAATACAATATAAATAGCTAACGTTATTTAACTAGATATTTTAGCCCAGGGGTGTTGGGGGGAGGGGTATACTAAGCTAACATATTGTATTGTTTTAAGATGGTCATACCATGGATCATTTAGCTATTTGATTTTGAATTTTAGGAACCCTTTAGGTATCAACAATTTTCTTCTTTATTATTGGACAAGATATTGTATTTGGACTTTTTTACTATGGTCCATAGAAACACATTGAATAACACATTCATTGAGGTAAAAAAGAAAAGACAGTAAATAAATTGATCCTAAGGAATAAGGTGTTGAAGTGTCTGTCCTGTATCTAGTTGATATAAGAAAGCTCAGGAAATATCTTCTTTGTTTTTTTTTTTTACACAACATTTTAAACCCTTATTTTCGTTAGGCACAAAACTACCTCCATGCTTTGATTTGTTTTGTACGGGCTACCTTCGGACGAGTCCTGTGACAAAACGGAAGAACACCATCGTGTTCATGAGAGGCTCCCCTTTTCCACAGTGGGTTCATATTCGTTTGAAGCTCAAACGGTTCGGACGCCACAGACAGAAGTTGGCACATCAGCGTTATCGACTTCAGGGGGTCGTAGTGCAAAATGGAGAATGGATTATGATGGGGGATTTTTTATTATGTTACTTAGATTTACACAAGGTTGCTTCTATAGACTCTTAATACTTAGGGAGCAGTGGGGCGCCACTCCCTACACTACCCGGTGAAATGTAAGGCGCCAAATTCAAAATCCAAAAGTTGAATTATTAAGGATTTATTTGAGTCACTCAGATATCATATGAACACACATAAGACATGGCAAATTGCGTTGAATTGCTACCCACCTCCTCCCTACCCTATCCTGCCCACCTCCACCCCACCCTACCCTATCCTATCCTACCTCATCTACCCTACCCTATCCTATCCTTCCCTATCCTACCCCCTCTACCCTACCCTATCATACCCCCTCTACACTACCCTATCCTATCCACCTCTACCCTACCCTACCCTACCAAACTCTACCATACCCTATCCTATCCTATTCTATCCTAATGTACCCTATCCTACCCACCTCTACCCTATCCTATCCTACCCTACCCTATCCTACCCTACCCTACCCTACCCTACCCTATTCTACCAACCTCTACCCTATCCTACCCTACCCTCCTTTACCCTACTATATCCTACCCAACTCTATACTATCCTACCGTCCTCTACACTATCCTACCCTATCCTACCCTACCCTATTCTACCAACCCTCTACGCTATCCTATCCTACCCTATCCTACCCTACTCTAATTCTACCCTTCCCTACTCTATCCCACCTTCACCTACCCTACTCTATCCTACCCTCCTCTACCCTATCCTATCTTCCTCTACACCATCCTACCCTCTTCTACCCTACTCTATCCTACCCTCTTCTACACCTTCCAACTCTCCTCTACCCTCCTCTATCCTACCCCCCTCTACCCTACTCTATCCTACCCTCCTCTACACCATCCTACCCTCTCTACCCTACTCTATCCTACCCTCCTCTACACCATCCAACCCTCCTCTACACTAAACCATCCTGCCCTCCTCTACCCTCCTCTATCCTACCCTCCTCTACCCTACTCTATCCTACCCTGCACTCCTCTCCTCTACCCTGCTCTATCCTACCCTGCTCTCCTCTACCCCACTCTATCCTACCCTCCTCTACCCTACTCTATCCTACCCAACCCTACTCTATCCTGTCCTCCTCTACCCTACTCTATCCTACCCTCCTCTCCTCTACCATCCTCTAACCTACTCTATCCTACCCTACCATATCCGACTCTATCCTACCAGGGTAGAGAAGGGTAGAATAGGGTAGGGTAGGGTATGGTAGGATAGAATGTCCAGACCTGGGTTCAAATAGAGGGTTTCATTCACCCTGTTTGGACACAATATACAGTGCCATGAAAAGTATTCGGTCCCCATCCCTTTTTTCACATTTAAGCGTCTCTTAGCCTGCGATTGAATGCATTAGATTGGGGAGTCACACGTTCTTCTTCAGAGTTCCCCCCAAAAAGACAGAAAAGTAACCAATAAAAGAATACAATAAAAAAATACTTGGGTCAATACTCCTCTGGCAGCTATTACATACAGCAGTCTTTTCAGATAAGTTTCTATTAACTTTGCACACCATGATGGAGTAATATTTGCCCATTCCTCCTTGCAAAATTCCTCAAGCTGTGTCAAATTAGTTGGGGAATGGACAGAAATGTTAAGGTCTTGCCACAAATTGTAATGGGTTTTAAGGTAACACTGTTTCTTCATGTTAATCCCACCTCTACAGTCTGTTGAGAAATCCACTTCGATGTCGATCAGGTAGATTTACATCTGTGTCCTGTTGAAAGACAAACTTCTTCCGCAGTTGGATTTTTTTTAGTTTTTTTGTTTTATGGTGCCCAATTCATCTTTCCATCAATCCTGACAGTATTGCCAGTCACTGCTGTTGACAATCATCCTCATAACATGTTGCTACCTCCCCCTCCCCCCGCCATACTTTACGGTGGGGGTGTTGATACCTGGCTGGTGTGCATTGTTTGATTTTGCCCTTAGCGTTCAGGTCAAAAAAGTTCCACTTTTGTCTCATCAGACCACAATACGTTCTGTCACATAACTGCTCAGTCTTCCAAGTGACGGTTTGACAACTCTTTGAGAGCAAGGATATGTTTTTGTTGTTGTTGTTGCCAGGGCTTCTTCCTTGACACTCTCCCATACAGGCCCTTTTTGGTGGAATGCCTTGAAGATTGTTGATACGTGAACATCATCGTCCATTGCAGCCACTGACTCCTGTAACACATTCAAAGTCACAGTTGGCCTCACTGTAACTTCGCTAAGAAGTGCCCTTCTTGTCCGGCAACTAAGCTTAGAGGGGAGGCCTGATCTAGGCAGTGTGGTGGTAGTTTCATATTTTTTCCACTTCTGTACGATGTACTGTACTGAACTCCGAGGGATGTTCAATGCCTTTGAAAAGTTTTTTTACCCTTCCCCAGATTTGTGTTTGTCTTTTGTCTTCATTTTGATTCTTTCTATTGAAGGTCTCCATACCGTGGGACCATACAGACAGAGCGGTATCTATCCTCACAGATTCATTTAAAGCAGGTGATCCACTAGAGTCCATCAACAAATTGTGTGACTTGTTGAGGTAAGATATTGCACCTGAGAAAATTTTGGCCTGCAATTACAAAGTGTAACGAATACTTTTTTAATCTAATAATTTTCCTGTTTTTTCCTTTTTAGTAAACTGTTGAAACCTTTTGGAATGTTTATTTTGTAGATCAGTGGTAAAAATTCAAATTTAATCTATTTCAAATTCAAAATCTTGGGGGCTGAATACTTCTTTAAGGCACTGTAATACTTCTTCAAATGTCCATGGAACTTCACAATGAAGATGACAAAATGAACAGTACAGACAAATGTAGGCTATAACTAAGATAATTATGTTATACACATAATTGTGCGTATCTGTTTGATTGATGAGAAAAGCTTTTGAAATTAATTTACAAAGGAATACATTATGGGCCCCTTTCTGGTCTATCTGTGAAGGATAAATAGAGAGATGAAATGTAATGAAGAAAGTGGAAAAGCAATCATAAAGACACACGTTTGCACACTAATTAAAACTGTGTAACAATCTGGGCCAATATTCTTTAAACCAGTACTAGTGTAGACAGTCATTGCTGTAATTTATTGAATCTCTCTTCTCACAGTACAGCACTAGAGATGAATATCATTTTAACCGGCATCGCTAACAAGCTAAACTCTTTACCACATGGTTAGGTGAACACGGATACCCTCTATTCTACAATCTCTTCCTAAACTCAAAGACATGCTCATGAATGTCTTGAATCACCATTCAGTCTGTTAATTGCGTGGCTTTATAACTAAAATCTTTTTATTTATTTAACTATGGCAAGCCAGTTAAGAACAAATTCTTATTTACGATGACGGCCTAGGAACAGTGGGGTTAACTGCCTTGTTCAGGGGCAGAATGACATATTTTTACCTTGTCAGCTCGGGGATTTGATCTAGAAACCTTTCGGTTATTGGCCCATCGCTCTAACCACTAGGCTACCAGCCACCCCAGAGCCAGATCTGGCTATAAATCTAATTCATACTCACACAGTTTTAATGGATTCCTCCTTCTAACATTGCAGATCAAATTTTGTAACCTGGATTTAGAGGAGATATTTGCATTGTGTCCCGCCACCCACCAACCCCTCTTTTACTTTTACGCTACTGCTACTCTCTGTTCATCATATATGCATAGTCACTTTAACCATATCTACATGTACATACTACCTCAATCAGCCTGACTAACCGGTGTCTCTATATAGCCTCGCTACTGTTATAGCCTCGCTACTGTTATTTTCACTGTCTTTTTACTGTTGTTTTAATTTCTTTACCTACCTATTGTTCACCAATAAAAAAAAATTGCACTGTTGGTTAGAGCCTGTAAGTAGAGCATTTCACTGTAAGGTCTACACCTGTTGTATTCGGCGCACGTGACAAATACACATTGATTTGATATTGGTCGTCAGTAAGAAGAAAAAAAACTGACACTGATTAAATGTTGACAATTAGAACATGATGAACTGTTCCCACAAGGTAAAAGAAACTGGTTCTCGATCACATAACAGTTACAGAAACCTTTTACTTGCTCTGACTGTGATATATATTTTATCTACCTTAGTTGAATGCACTGACTGTACGTCACTCTGGATAAGAGAGTCTGCTAAATTACCAAAATGTAAAATTTTTGTTTTAGAATGGGGGGGTGCAAAAGAAGCCCACCCAACTCAAAGCTGTCTTTTTAAAGTGTTGTTGACCCACATTTGCTCAATGTAACGCTCTTGTAGTCTTATAACATGTAGCCCTAGCAGTTTCTTCCTCATTACAAGCAGATGCCTATACCATGAAGAGCATCCTTCAAATGGTCAAATGGAAAGGTACAATTGGACATTTCAATATTTTGCTGAATGTGTTACGTCATGTAACGTGTTAAACCAGAAAGCTGCTGTGTTGATTGTTCTACTGAACTGGTTTCAACCATTTCCTGTATTACAGGAACATTCTGTTGTCACATCTTCTATATTTTCAGCATGAATTTTAACATCTGTTTTTTCTTAGAACATAATAGGAATTCTCTGAGGAGCGAGGGATTTTCTCCGGTGGTTAGTGAAAGTCTGCATGACGTATAATCACAGATTTCATCCCAAAACCTGCTGTTTAGTCCCCAGCTGACTTATGCTACCCAGTCATCACCAGCATATTATCAGCCATATGTTCAAGAATTTCCCCTTAAAGTCTCTGAGATGAAATTAAGGAAAGGATTTAGCTTAGAAAGAGAGAATTTCTACATGAGCCTCAATCTGCTCTCAATGACAGGGTCAAATCAAAGACTCTGTCCCAAATTCCCAATATAGTGCACTACTTTGAATAGGACCCTATACACTATATAGGGAATAGGGTGTCATTTGAGACGCACATAAAGTATCCTAGTCTTCCATATTGAGGAAATGATTTGTATCTCTTAGAGGGTCTTAAAGGTAATTGTATACAAGCTGTGCCACGCTGAAAATGATAATGAATTTTGTAATCCTCGTCTCACTGTTATGAATTATTACTTTCCCATGCAGAGTATATACTAATCCGTCTTATGAAGCCGGGAAGATATTGGTTTTAGTAAAGGACACTGGTCAATCAGTGGATTATATGTGTAAATTACTTTCTCTGTCATGTGTTATTGCTTATCTCCTTTCACTCTGCGCTTGTTGGATAATAGAATGGCAGTTGTATTCTAGAATGTCAGTTGGATAATAGAATGTCAGTTGGATAATAGAATGTCAGTTGTATTCTAGATTGTTAGTTGTATTCTAGAATGTCAGTTATATTCTAGAATGTCAGTTGGATAATAGAATGTCAGTTGTATTCTAGAATGTCAGTTGTACTCTAGAATGTCAGTTGTATTCTAGAATGTCAGTTGGATAATAGAATGTCAGTTGTATTCTAGAATGTCAGTTGTACTCTAGAATGTCAGTTGTATTCTAGAATGTCAGTTG
>QNTS01007636.1:22906-33113 GCA_003317085.1 Hucho hucho
CCACTAGTAATCTTTCCAGTAACCTACAGGACACTTGCTGCCACTAGTAATCTTTCCAGTAACCTACAGGACACTTGCTGCCACTAGTAATCTTTCCAGTAACCTACAGGACACTTGCTGCCACTAGTAATCTTTCCAGTAACCTACAGGACACTTGCTGCCACTAGTAATCTTTCCAGTAACCTACAGGACACTTGCTCCCACTAGTAATCTTTCCAGTAACCTACAGGACACTTGCTGCCACTAGTAATCTTTCCAGTAACCTACAGGACACTTGCTCCCACTAGTAATCTTTCCAGTAACCTACAGGACACTTGCTCCCACTAGTAATCTTTCCAGTAACCTACAGGACACTTGCTGCCACTAACAATTTTTTCAAGTAACCTACTGTGCCTTCACTGACTGGCAGCATATTGTAACAGCGTCAGCCTATCAGAAGATTGCAGGCGTGGCTGGTACACTAGAAGGAACTGAGTGTAGAAGGAAGTGGTGTGATGAGGAAGGTTGGTGTTAAGTGCAGAAAGAGGAATAACCTGCTCCTGTTGCTCAGAGGTTGAAACCTGACAAACATGAGGATGAAGTACCTGTGGTGAGGATCGCTGAGTTTGAGCCTCATCCCAATGATGAGGATGATTCTGGCCCAGTGGAGTGAGATTTTTGTGCGCCGCAGACCCGGTGGAGAGCGTGGTGAAACAGAGAAGACATTGTCTTTGCCCGACAACATCCAGTTAGGATGTGTTAGTTATCCCGTGAGAGCTTTTTTGTTCCGAACATACTACAGTGTTTTAGGTGCCAAGCTTATGGTCATGTAGCAGCAGTGTGTAGGAGGGAGATTCCTAGATGTGAGAGGGCACAAGATGAAGGAATATGTAGTATCATTGGAGAATGTTGTGAGTTTAAGCTGTAGGGATACCCATGGTGCTGGGGATTGGAGGTGTCCGGTGAGAGAAAGGCAGGTCAAGGTTTCCAGGGTCAGAGTAGTGCAGAAAGTGTTGTATGCTGAAGCAGTGAAGAGAGTGGTAGAGGAAGATGGGTCCAGCAGGGTGAGGGATCCTGAGAGGATTCCTGTGACTAGGCAGAGACCAATAGAGAGTGCTTCCCTAGTAAGGTTGGTTTCTTAGCGTTTCATAGCCATGCTTGCCAACTGTACTGCAGAAATGGAACATAAATCACAGAGAAGTACTTGGGATTGTGAGGTTTTACTGCAGAGGATTTGCAGGGGGTGTTTAATGGTAGTGTTCTGTCCTCCCAGACCGTTGATCTGGAGTAGGATTAGATAGGGTTAAATAGTGGAATGGGTTGGTGGGGTTTTTGTTGTTATTTTGTGAGAGCTAATAGTTGCCAGGGTCATTTTAATTTTCCAATTTGGTATTACCGGAAGTAGGCCGTGACTGGCCTCACACTCCAGTACAGTAGGTGGACTGTGAATGGCCTCACACTCCAGTACAGTAGGTGGGCTATGACTGACCTCACACTCCAGTACAGTAGGTAGACTGTGACCGGCCTCACACTCCAGTACAGTAGGTAGACTGTGAATGGCCTCACACTCCAGTACAGTAGGTAGACTGTGAATGGCCTCACACTCCAGTACAGTATGTAGACCGTGACCGGCCTCACACTCCAGTACAGTAGGTAGACCGTGACCGGCCTCACACTCCAGTACAGTAGGTGGCAGAGTATGCACCTAAAAGTTGGATGCAATCCGCTAAACTAATCTCAAAGAGGAAGAAGCAGCTAGTACACTGTCAGTTATGCAGCCTTGTTGCAGGCCTGTGCTACCAAATAACAATA
The DNA here is from genome assembly GCA_003317085.1 of Hucho hucho. Lineage (NCBI taxonomy): Eukaryota > Metazoa > Chordata > Actinopteri > Salmoniformes > Salmonidae > Hucho > Hucho hucho. The sequence goes on from QNTS01007636.1 coordinate 24,698, forward strand.
CAATATTTCATTTATTGCTAGTCACCGTGTAATTGTAATACTTTCCTACCAGACCATCAGGTCAGTGAGTGTAATGGATTAGCTACAGTAAATTACTGTGAATTTCACAATAACCCATCTGTAAGTAGTTGATTGAGAAGCATTGAGAATTTAGAGCAGCCAAATTATTACAGATGACATCCCACACACTGTAGCGCGTGCGTAGCGTTTTTCTCCTACCAAAACAATCAGGTGTTTGTTCGACGAAACGAAGACCCAGATGTCATTGATCACGTGCTTCTGACAAAGTGATACAGGCATCGGCACACTGCTTATCGATTTCGACACATGCCTCGAAGCTCCGGTATCAAACATAACATCACAACAGGTTAGTGTGCATTTTCCAGTAGCTTAATGGCAGCTGGTTCACAGAAAGTTGTTGTTACGTTTGATACCGGAGCTTCGAGGCAATGTGTCGAAATCGATAAGCAGTGCACTTCAAAGCAGTGTGCCGATGCCTGTATCACTTTGTCAGAAGCACGTGATCAATGACATCTGGGTCTTCGTTTCGTCGAACAAACACCTGATTGTTTTGGTAGGAGAAAAAGGCTACGCTGCGCACGCGCTACAGTGTGTGGGATGTCATCTGTAATAATTTGGCTGCTCTAAATTCTCAATGCTTGGCTGGAAAAACTCAATGCTTCAGAAAGCTTAGTTTCCCATCACTAGTATAACCTCTTAACAGTGCTGCGCTTGATTGTCAGACGTTTGTATACATTTTTTTACAGAACTGACAATGCCAAAAGAGGGGCTCAACTGTCATCAACATGATAAAACCACTTAAACTGGTACAACACTACCACTGATGGTTGGCACAAATACAACACATTTTAGACCATGCCCCCAAATATGATAATGAGCCCCCACCAGCACATTGCCCCCACCTACATTTCAAAGTCCAGTAATGATTTTTCCTAATGCACTCGTAACCAAGTGGGAAGTGAGAATTTACCACATACGATTGGGAAAAGTCCACTTGAACGGCCCTAAAACTGGTAATTACTAGCGGGCCTCTGACATCACCTACTAAGGAAATTACCTGGATAACAGCATTTGACAGTTAAATGTAACAACAAAACATTATTTATAAAAAGCACTCTATAAAATGTTTTCTTTTAGTTTATGGTTGACGCAGCTTGTTGGCCATTAGCCAATTGGCGTTTCTGACCGATTTCAAAGCACGTGAACGCATCCAAATGGTATTTATGACTTTACAACTGGTAAATTTCCACCTCCCACATGGTTACGAACAGAGCTTTATGGCTGTGGGTACGCAGACCCAGAAGCCACTGCGGCCCCTCATGATGAGTTCTGTTTTTTTGTGGCCCCAATACCCATCAAAGTTGCTCATCCCAATACTAGATTATACTCACATGTACCCAAAAAGGTACCGGCCAGTACCATGTGAGTACCTATGTGGGCCTCTGAAGGTACCTTATGTGTACCTTTGACCTTTTTGTGGAAATTGCCATTGGCTGCACGGAGCTGCATTATGAGAGATCCCATGCAGCCTTGTTTACAAGTTGGATCACTGGAATGTGATTTGTAATCTACACCTCAATTAGGCTGATAGAAATCCTCATAATTTTCTTTATTGATATTCAATTTGACATTATTTCAATATAACCTACACGTTCTCATTCTGAACGTCTAGCGTGAGTAGGTCTGGTGTGGCATCGTGACAATAACTACACGAGCAGCCGCTCCCTGATTTGACAGCTCTAACCTAGTTACACCTCAGACACCACCAAAACACCAGCTATGCAGGTGTCAGCTATAGCGTGTTTACGCTTGATCTGATTGAATCTAGGCCTTAATGTCTAGTGTCCCTGAGCACTGCTACTTTTTAGTTGGTGTCAGATAATCACTCACTTATTGACTTGATTCTGGGCAACTTTTAGCAAAGTACAGAAATGTATTCTTGCCAATAAATGCGTGGCCATAAGCACATCTAAATTATACTATAAGTTTAAATGCAAGTGAAGCATGCCAAGTTCATTTTCATGAGGGGTCAAAAAATACCCAAGTGCATTGCGATTGACAGTAAATATATAGCAAAACACTAATGAAGTATCCTTTTACTGTAGAAATGTATCGTAAAATGACAGCAAAATAAATAGCAATGGCCAACAGTGTAGTTTCATGTTATCACATGTTGAACAACATGATTTCGTGAAACGTGAAATCATGTGAAAACGTGTTTTTGGAACACTTCACGTGACAGGTCACATGTGAAAACATGTGTGTTTTTTTTAAACGTCACATTTGATCACGTTTTCAAATGTGCAATTCCATTCCATCTCATATTGATCAAGTGAACAGCAAACCTGGATAAAAAAAACTGATAAAGCAACACCTCACGGCACAACGCCTCTCCCCTATTTGACCTAGATAGTTTGTGTGTATGTATTGATATGAAGGCTACGTGTGCCTTCTGTAATTCTTTAAACATTTATGTAGTTCTGTCCTTGAGCTATTCTTGTCTATTAATGTTCTGTATTATGTTTCATGTTTTGTGTGGACCCCAGGAAGAGTAGCTACTGCTTTTGCAACAGCTAATGTGGATCCTAATAAAATACCAAATGTGTTATCACTATTCAGCTAAAAATATGACCACACCGGGGATTTGAACTCAGAACCTCTTGAGGTACACTGATCTTTCTGCTGCGCCACAAGGTCTGTAGTGTACCCCAAAACATTTATTACCTACAATATATCTCTGCACTTAGAAAAAGAGTGCCATCTGCACTATTATTTTAGTTACCAGTTAATCTGTCTTTTCTCTCATAATTTATTTAATTCACTTATTTCAGCAATTGTATGGTTTTCTGTATAGTTATCTAATGTTGGTGGGACATATTATTGTGTTTTAAAGGGGCACTATGCGGAAATCGCTCCGCCATTTCCCACTTGATAAAATTATAATGGTTTGTCTAATTTAAGTTCACGTGACAAAACAAACAAGTATAGTGTAGAGAATCACTGTACCATCTAAACCGCTGTGAAATATATTTTCCATAACCAAAAAATATTTAATTTTCAGCTGTTTGAAGCTGGTGTACAAAACCGAAAGTAAAATAAGCAAAAAACAAAACTGAAAATGTGAAGCATAGAAATAGCACACATAGAACAGATCTACCGCTTCTCAGACTTGCTTTCATTGAGAATGACAGATCTATAACACATATTTTCTATGTGAATTTGGTCAGGTTGAACAAAAAGTGTTTAATGATACTGCAACTTTAATGATACTTTTGGATCATTATATTAAATATAAATGTTTTTTTCTTGAGTGTATTTTTAACAAAGCTGAGATTTACATTGATGTCCAAAGTGTAGGAATACAGGTGAAATCAGTTACCGACAACAGACATTGTGGCGTAGCAGGAAGATTGGAATGCTGTGAACAAACAAGGTTATTAGTTCAAATCCCAGGTAAGAATGACTTGTTGAATAATAATAATGGTATATACAATGTATGTCAAAGTGTGCCAAATATGTAAGTTGAAAACACTGTATGTTTAAAGCATAGTGTGTATATCATAAAGACACATTTTTGTTGCAGGCATCGCCTGTGAAAATCTCGTGAAAATTAAACGTGGGTTTACTTTCAGAATTGACTGGAACTTAAATAGAATTGACCCTAACATTGGCTAGCATACCTGGGACGCAACCACACTTGGGATTTGAACTCACAACCTCTTAGATGTCAGCAACCTGATTTCACATGTGCAAAACATGTGAAAATGTCACATGTGAAATCATGTGGTTTTTCCACAAGGGTGGGGGAGACAGGAGTAGGCAGCATTCATCTCCAGCGCCGCCAATACTCTACACTTTTCAGTGTATTCCCTCTACTAGGCTACGGGTATAGTTACTGTATGTTGCCTTTGTAGGGCAGAGCACAGTCATATTTGTCCCTCCTACCAGTCCGTGCCTCCCTCCGTACCGTCGCCGTCTCCCTCCTCTCTTTCTCTTCCTCATCCACATTCACCGTTTAACTGCTGCCACGGCGAGGAGAGGAGGCGGTCCAACCGACGTTTAGCTACACCTCGTAAGGCAAAGGAGTGGGCAGACCCTGTACCGCCGCTGCTCTCGCCTCTACCGTGTACCGTAGGCTACCGTGCTCATCACGGATCACGCATTGCTCACGACCTCTGCACCCCCCCCCCAGCTCTGTTGGCTCGGGCTATTGTAGGACCTAGGACCTATAATCTCCAGGCACTCTGGACCAACCTTTCCATTTCCGGTAGCGAACAGCGGCAGTTTGAGCAGAGAAGCACAGCACCCTGGTTTCTCTCGGTAGCTTGTCCCTCCTTGCGCTCTGCTCTCTCACAGGCAGACATGGAAGATGGTCCGTCTTCGACAAGCTGTTTTCGAAGGATAACGGACTGTTTTCTGGGCTCAAGTAAGTACTTTTTCTTTGCAACAGTCAAACTGTTGAATGCCATCTTTATCAATGGGATCATGTCCATCAATTCGGAATGGAGCCAAGTAAATGTGTTGGTATTCCCCACATTTACGCATGTTTTATTATGCACGATTTGAACGCGGGATTTTGTGGCTCTAGTTTTGGACTTTGCCGTGATCACAATTAGGCTACACATTAATGCTCGGTTATTAATATATAATTTTTATTTATTTAACCTTTATTTTCACAGGGAGTCATGTCTCTTTTACAGATGAACCCTGCAATTACAAAATATATACACGTCAATACACTACCAGAAGCAAAACAGAGATAAAAAAACAAACAATAAATAGCCTACACAATTAATACACATTTCTTATTATGATCACTTGCAATTATAACAACTTGAAAATAGCCTATCCAACTTTCGGAATGGCAACAGATTGATAGCTCATCAGTGATGATGACAGAAGGGAACAGTAGAATACCCCTACATGTAGCTAGCCTAGTAAACGATGAGGAGTAAGCGCAGTCCTACACTTTACGAAGAGAGTACCGGAATGAAACCCCTGGTCCATTGTTGTGGTAACATTGGTGTACGGAGCTGGTGGCGCGAAAGAAGCAGCACCACTGTTGACCCGTTTCTCCAGAACGCAAAGTCCAGACTCTGTCTATGCATTGTGCGTGCATTCCTTGCCGGACTGCGCGGCTATGGCTCGTAGATAGGCTACGATTGTTATGTTGAACTTGCATACAAAGTTAAACGTAAAACCCGAAATAACTTATAGACGCCTGTCTTGTACAGTAGACCTATCAAAATTTCACTTGACTAGCCCTACACGGCAGCCCCCTATTTACACACATCACACCTACAGTAGGCCTAGAGTTACTCTTGATTAATCTAAAACTGCTTATTTGGACCCTGGATGCTGATTGAACAAGCAGCCGTCCAACCCGTGTTGTATTGGCCGGACCATGTACACTATATGCCTGCTAACAGTTCCATCAGACAAATTATCACTGTGCCTCAATCAGAATATCATGTTCAATGTTGCTGTCCGAATCGTCGCTTGTATTTATCTAAACTCGCACATTATTTCACGTTGCTTCCAGCCTAGCATTTGGTTTGTTGCAGCGGGGGGGTTTAATATAAGCCTGGCTGTCTGTAAAAACCTCTGGAACAATGTTTCAGAAATCAGATCTCTGTAGACGTGAAGTGACAACTTTTTTTTTCTGAAGCAGGCGAAATTACGCATCAACTGGTCCAAGGTCATTATTATGGACATAATCCAAGTAAATGACCGAGAAAAAAAAAAAATTAAAGATCTCAAACAAACGAAAATGCAGCTAGTGTACTGTCATTTACAGGTTCAATGTTTGACGTGACTGAGATAGCTGAAGTTGGCTAGCCAGCTAAGAAGTGACAAGAACGTTATCCAGCCTGCATAGCAACTATGCAAAATGAACTCTGCTATTGCGTCTGGCTGAAAAGGACATTTAAAAGTGGCTTTCTAACTACTTTGAAGATATGAAACAAACAAACAATGATAATAGCAGTCCAAAATATCAATTTTATGCTTCAAAACCAACTTCATATGAGGTTTAAAAAAATAAAATAGGTCATATTAGACTCTAAATCCCATGATGTACTGTAATGCATTGTTGGCAGAATAGATGGATGCAGTTCAATGAATAATTAATATCATTCACGAATACGTGTCTTGGTAGTCCAAAAACTTTTGCTATCAGGTTGTAAATCCCAGCTCGCCTGGTACATTAATTGCTGCCGCCACCCATTCTGGATGCACCCGTTTAATTTTCATTGATTTAATATTATAAACAAAAACGGACGTCTGTTTGTAAATTCAGAGCGTTTCGCTGTAACTATGGAACGCCGTTTGGGTCTTTGCATGTCAAAATATATACAATTTAATGACGCTTAATGACACTTTTTTCCCCCGAGGTTTACTGACACCGGCCATATTCAACGGGGGTGTTGAGCGTTCGTAAATTCACCAATTATTATTCATAGTAGAGGCAGAGCGAAATTACAAAATGCACCCTAAGACTGGGAATGTCAATACAATCAAACTAGCAAGGGCAGTGATCACAAGTCAATCATAACGTGGGTTAATAGGCTAGCGCAAATGTGTCAAACACAACTCCCGCGGGCCGAATAGGACACACAAGCAAGTATAAATGAGTCAACAGTTGTGTCATCTACTTTATGAAATTACAGCCTGATGCGCTTTCATAGCTGAATTCAACTTCAATTGCGCTGCTTTCCTGTGCTCAGTTTACAGCACACAGTGGAGGGAAAGTGTACAGACACATGCCACAATCCAAGCTAAGCTACTCAAATGTTGCAGTCCGGCTTCAGTTTAACAGCTTGACAATGAATAACCAAACATCAAAAACTGCAACAAAACACCAATGCAAAATAGAAACATGTAGGCCTATTACAGCAACATTTGAGCAGTAGCCTAGGTTGGCTACTCAATCAACTACAAAACATTTTGAGGGCACCATACAGCAATGCTGCATTCAACCGCACCCGTGATCCATGCAGTGCAAAATAAATAAATAAAAAATGGTTTAAGTTTAAATGTTACAACAACCTATAGCTACGATTTTGTTACTTGGAGTTAATAAATACCTTTTTGATTATGGTCGCAGCATATTATGCACATCTGCAAGCGTAGCAGCAAAGGCTGGATAAATATTATTTATCTGTTCCTTTGTTTTAATATGTTATAATGCTATATACAGAGCATCTTATGTATAAAAGTGGACATTATAAAGGACCCTATATTTTTTTATAAAAGAATGGTCAGTTTGGGACACAGTTGCACGTTTAAAAAAACACACACACGTGCGCTGATTGAGTTTGACACCCCTGGGCTAGCGTAACTAAAGCTGAAAACACAAAGTCTAACCTTAGCTAGCTGTCTGGGAGGATGTCGTGTCATTGGAGGAGTGGCTGAATGACCGACTTTTCCCCCATCATGTAATTTTTGTTGGCTACAGCTAGAGATTCTGTAGGTGTCATTTAGTTAGCTAGCAAGGAATGTGAATCGCTTTGCTTGCTAGCTATGCTGAACTTGAACAACTGTTATCCACAGTTAGCATATCTCTTAGTTGTCAATCAAATGTATTTGGCATCAATCAAATGGGCGGGCAGGCAGGAAAGTTCCAATTCAGTTTTCAAAACGTGGTTTGGGACAAGCATGCAAGCTAGCTGCAGAAGAACGAGCAGGCTACAACTCCCCATCGTTATTCAGTGCCATTTTGACGGCCAACTAGCTGAAAAGTTTGAGAGGGTTTATCTAATGTTCCCTCATTAGATTTGAGCTCATATCGCTTTGGCAAGCATTAGTTGTTGGTCTTGTTGTTGTTGATGTGCGTAGGCAAATGAGGGAGAGAGAGCCTACCTTTTCATGGTTATTTGATCAGTAGGATTGTGAAGTTCCCAAATGTAAGAGGACTCCCGTGGTGTTTACATATTTCCAGAAATCAATTCAGCTGTATTTTTGTGGTTTTTGGTGAATGTGTTCTAATGATCTAAAGTCATTCTGTTGCTACTGCCTGTAAACACACAGTCCAGTTCAAAGTGAATGATGGCAGGTCCTACTGCCTGTAAACACACAGTCCAGTTCAAAGTGAATGATGGCAGGTCCTACTGCCTGTAAACACACAGTCCAGTTCAAAGTGAATGATGGCAGGTCCTATTGCCTGTAAACACACAGTCCAGTTCAAAGTGAATGAGGGCAGGTCCTACTGCCTGTAAACACAGTCCAGTTCAAAGTGAATGATGGCAGGTCCTACTGCCTGTAAACACACAGACCAGTTCATAGTGAATGATGGCAGGCCCAACTGCCTGTAAACACACAGTCCAGTTCAAAGTGAATGATGGCAGGTCCTACTGCCTGTAAACACACAGTCCAGTTCAAAGTGAATGATGGCAGG
>QNTS01007637.1:39635-49681 GCA_003317085.1 Hucho hucho
TTCTTTGTCCTCCAAACACGACGAGTTGAGTTTTTACCAAAAAGTTCTATTTTGGTTTCATCTGACCATATGACATTCTCCCAATCCTCATCTGGATCATCCAAATGCTCTCTAGCAAACTTCAGACGGGCCTGAACATGTACTGGCTTAAGCAGGGGGACACGTCTGGCACTGCAGGATTTGAGTCCCTGGCGGCGTAGTGTGTTACTGATGGTAGGCTTTGTTACTTTGGTCCCAGCTCTCTGCAGGTCATTCACTAGGTCCCCCCGTGTGGTTCTGGGATTTTTGCTCACCGTTCTTGTGATCATTTTGACCCCACGGGGTGAGATCTTGCGTGGAGCCCCAGATCGAGGAAGATTATCAGTGGTCTTGTATGTCTTCCATTTCCTAATAATTGCTCCCACAGTTGATTTCTTCAAACCAAGCTGCTTACCTATTGCAGATTCAGTCTTCCCAACCTGGTGCAGGTCTACAATTTTGTTTCTGGTGTCCTTTGACAGCTCTTTGGTCTTGGCCATAGTGGAGTTTGGAGTGTGACTGTTTGAGGTTGTGGACAGGTGTCTTTTATACTGATAACAAGTTCAAACAGGTGCCATTAATACAGGTAACGAGTGGAGGACAGAGGAGCCTCTTAAAGAAGAAGTTACAGGTCTGTGAGAGCCAGAAATCTTGGTTGTTTGTATGTGACCAAATACTTATTTTCCTCCATAATTTGCAAATAAATTAATTAAAAATCCTACAATGTGATTTTCTGGATTTTTTTTCTTCATTTTGTCTGTCATAGTTGAAGTGTACCTATGATGAAAATTACAGGCCTCTCTCATCTTTTTAAGTGAGAGAACTTGCACAATTGGTGGCTGACTAAATACTTTTTTTCCCCACTGTATATCACATAGAATTACATAGTGAAGAATGACAAGTTCCAACTGTGGGAGTATAGACAGAGTACATGTTGAACTGCTATAGTGTTAAGTACTGCTAATGGGGGTCCTAATAAAATACTGAAATACTTAAGACAAATGTATTTCTGTTTGAACTCTGTTGTTGTTTGACATCATGATGAGGTAATTTGATTGGGCCCAGTAAAGCTATTCATGAAAAGGAAGCCATCCTCCTCAACCTAACATACTATTATTTTAGGGGTTTATACAGTAATATATAGATGGATTCACCTACAGTAATATATAGATGGATTCACCTACAGTAATATATAGATGGATTCACCTACAGTAATATATAGATGGATTCACCTACAGTAATATATAGATGGATTCACCTACAGTAATATATAGATGGATTCACCTGGATTCACACTGAGTATACCAAACATTAGGAACACCTTCCTAATATTGAGTTGCACCCCCACCCCCTTTTGTCCTCAGAACAGCCTCAATTTGTCGGGGAATAGAATCTACAAGATGTCGAACGCATTCCAGAGGGATGCTGGCCCATGTTAACTCCAATGTTTCCCACAGTTGTATCAAGTTGGTTGGATGTCCTTTGGGTGGTGGACATGGGATACACATGGGAAACTGTTGAGCGTGAAAAACCCAGCAGAATTGTAGTTCTTGACACAAACCGGTGCGCCTGACACCTACTATTTAAATATATATATATTTTTAAATGTAACCTTTATTTAACTAGGCAAGTCAGTTAAGAACAAATACTTATTTACAATGACGGCCTACCCCGGCCAAACCCAGACAACACTGGGCCAATTGTGCGCCGCCCTATGGGAATCCCAATCCCAGCCTGGATTCGAACCAGGGACTGCAGTGATGCCTCTTGCACAGAGATGCAGTGCCTTAGATCGCTCGGCCACTCGGGAGCAACCATACCCCGTTCAAAGGCACTTAAATCTTTTGTCTTGCCCATTCACCTTCTGAATGGCATACTTACACAATCCATGTCTCAATTGTCTCAAGGCTGAAAAATCCTTCTTTAACCTGTCTCCTCCACTTCATCTACACTGATTGAAGTGGATTTAACAAGTGAAATCAATAAGGGATCATAGCTTTCACCTGGATTCACCTGGTCAGTCTATCTCATGGAAAGAGCAGTTCTTAATGTTTTGTATATTAGATAGAATTACATAGCACAACTGAAAATCATTCCCTTTCACTAAGGCCTGTCATTTTCAACATGCATATAGTGGGAGCTACTCAACAGATGCTGTGTCATATGCACTCAGCTGGAAGTTATGGAAGCGTTGATTTTACAGGCTGGTCAAGTAGCTACTTGACAGTCGGCTTCAGCTGTGTCTCACCTCCGTGGGAGAGCACCTGGAGGTATGGCTCCAGGACACTCATGTTGACGTGGTACTCCTGTCCTGCGACACAGAACCTTCTCCAGCGGCGCCCCCTGTTGTCCACCTGGTCTAGCTCCATGGAACCCATCTCTGCCTGCTCCATCACCGTGGTGCCTGAGACACCATCCTTCCCCCGGCCCAGCCGCGGCAGGTCATCTGGAGGGTCATCAGAAGACAGATGAAGGTAAAGAATAGTGGGATTAGATTGTGCAAGCATCATACCATTCCATTTCAGAATGGAATTCAGAATTATAAAATTCTCTCATACTCTCTTTTTCTTTCCTACTCTCTGTTTTCTGACCTCCCACTACAGTTCATTTTACCCCCTCAGTCTCTCTCCCCACCCTCATACCTCCCACTCTCGCTTTCACCTTCCCACTCCAGTTCGTGCAAGCCGTCTTTCTCTCTCATCCTCCCACTCCAGTTCATGTCTCCTCTCTCACCCTCCCACTTCAGTTCTTGTCCCTTCTCTCACCCTCCCACTCAAGCTCTTGTCCCCTCTCTCACCCACTCCAGTTCTTGTCTCCTCTCTCACCCTCCCACTCCAGTTCTTGTCTCCTCTCTCACCCTCCCACTCCAGTTCTTGTCCCTTCTCTCACCCTCCCACTCAAGCTCTTGTCCCCTCTCTCACCCACTCCAGTTCTTGTCTCCTCTCTCACCCTCCCACTTCAGTTCTTGTCGCCTCTCTCACCCTCCCACTCCAGTTCTTGTCCCCTCTCTCGATCCACTCCAGTTCTTGTCTCCTCTCTCACCCTCCCACTCCAGTTCTTGTTTCTTCTCTCACCCTCCCACTCCAGTTCGTGCATACTGTCAGGGAAGTTGCAGGACTCGCTGTCCGAGGGCGTCTCCAGGGCCTCCAGGTTGATGTCCAGCTCTGTGTCATCTTCGTCGGGTGAGAGGGCGGCGGCAGAGTACCCGGTGTCCCCCGACTTCACGCTGCGGTCCGCTGAGTCAGTGCGGGACAGGGTCAGGCTGAGGGTGGGCGCCACCAGACGCTTCTTCCTTATGGGGTTTCCCGACAGGGCCAGGCTGGTGGGTGGAGCTGGGGGAGTGGCACACACACAGGCATTGTGGGATATGGTGCAGTACTTTTGGAATTAGGCCTTTGCAGACATATGGGTATTAGGGATTTACCTGGTCTCTCTGCATTTTCTCCTGGGGTCTCAGGACTATGGGCATCTTCAGGAAGAGGTCTAGGGGGAATACAAAATACTTGAAAAAGCTTAGTACTGCTTTCTTACCGAATCATAACCAAAAAGCATTCTTTGCAGGGACCTAAAATATTGTTTATGATGGTGAACAGGCTGGGATTTACAGTTCGTGTGGTCAGGGGGTAAGGTTAAAGGTCAGGGTTAGGTTTGTCTCTGACCTGGGGAACTCCTCATCCTGCCATTCCTCCCTCAGCTCCATGTCCTGGATGTAGGAAGCAGCCTTCGCCCCCTCTGGACTCCTACAGAACAGACAGCATATCACAGTACATTCAATAGTCTTCAAATGCTTTGCTGTACATACTGTAATAATCAAAAGATACAACAACAGTCTATAGTCCTTAAGAGCTAAAATAAGACAAAGTCTGACAGACACTCTGATGAAGGCCACTGCCCAAACGCATGTACTATGTTTTTAACGTGATGATGCCAAATTAATAAAGTCTTATTTGTAAAGTGCCTGTCAAACATTACGCACGAATCACAAGGTCGAATCATTGCAATATGTTCATTGGTCACCAAGGGAGAACGACTGCCCCCTTTTATTGAAACCAAGGAAGTTCAAGGCCGACTGTGGTACTGCAGCCATTGTTAGCAGAAAACAGGATTATAGGGATGGGCATTTTTTTATTTTTTATTGTTCTAGTACTCACATAATGTGCATTTATCTATATGCCACCAGTGCGAAACAATACCTAATTTATCATAACCATTAGTGCTATTTAAGATTAATTTACTGAAACCGTAAAATCAACTGGTTATATTATATGGTGGAACACAATCTTCAAAAAGGCAGTAACCTCAGCAGTGGCGCTTGCATAGAAGCCTGTCCGGGGGCTTCTATGCAAGCAATGGCATAGCATTGTTTTGTTAATTTAACAGACAAGCCTGAGCCCTTATCACAGTCAAGACACACCTTGCAAGCAAGCACCCGCCACACACACACACACTTGAGAAGAGTCCTCAAGTTCTCCCTCACCTCACTCCAGTGCTCAGAGAGTACACGGACACAATCACGTCCAAGTGCAGAAGAACGAGAGAGAAAAACTAACAATGTAGAAGCTTGCAACTTGTCTTACTCCATGTGTGTCCTCTGGCTGTCATTTGTCTAGAGACTGCCTCTGCCAGTGGACACACTTGACAAGGTTTCAGGACCACTGCAAGAGGCAAACAGCACCCTCTGTGACTGTGCCTCCAGTACTCCATGGAAGAGTGGTTCACAAAGTGGCCAACACACCCTTAGACCCACTGGCTGCATGCATAATGCATAATGCATGCACCCTTGGCACATATGTACAGTATGTCTGCTGATCACTTCCCTATATTGCGTTTAATTAGTGCTCACCTGTCATATGAATTAGACTTTACGGACCATAAAAGGAAATTGGGCTTTTAAAGTAATGACGTTCATATAGCATCACACTGTAAAGACATCCAGATAAAGAATAGAGACTCATTTGTAAACTGTCATAAAGGGGGATAGTCTTGGTTTAGAAGACCACCAGATGTCACTTTAAAACAGAGTGGCTAGATGCACAAATAAATTGACAATGATAAAATATTATAATATTTCCAACTGTAGGCCCTACATAGAAAGAAATGAAGAATGGTGAAACTACAGTAAGTTTATCCATATAGTTTAAGCACTTTTAGTGTCATTACACAGTATTAACATGTAGTAAACTAACTTTGCACAACTGTATTCAAGCCGTCAACTGGATTGTACGTTGCTTCCACATCAGCTTCCCCGTCTCCAACAACATAGTTCTACTGTAGTTACACAATGCCTTTGTAAATAAAGATAGACACACCGATACACAAAGCAACTGAGAATAGCCTACCTTTCGCCCTTTCCTCTGTATAAACGCGCACTCATGCAGACATCATGATTAAAAGACGAGTAAAAAAAAAACTTTAAAAAAAATGTTGATCAAGAAGATAAGTAATTTAAAAGTCGTCAATTGTAAACACTCTGTGGTTCGCACAAGTGCAGTGTTCTGACGACCCAACCACACAGCAAACAATACATTAGCTTAGCCAATCAGAGGGCTTTGTACGTGCTCGGCTGGTGACACGTTCACCACACCTGAGTGAGTGAGAACTTTCTGATCTATCCCTCATCGCAACTTGTAAACAAATCAGAATGAGCAGATCCGTTGAGTAATAGTTGAGTATCACAATGCAGCAGTCTCAAACTCTTACCACACTGAAAGGAAACACATTTCGGCAACAATAACAGTTCCTGTTTACTCAACTATCATAAAAAAATTGTATTGCCTTCTGATTAGTTTTTTTTACGAGAATGACACATCAATAGATCCCTCTCGAGAGCCTGTACGTCTATGGTTTGATGAGTCAACCCATCTGAACTCGTGACAGTAAGGTTTAGCTGCGTTGGTTTGTGAGATGTGCTCTGAGTATAAACTCATTATCTATTTAATTATTTAACATGTGGGCGTCCCGTTATGACTTGATCGTTGTGGCACTGAATACCTGAAAATCTTGTGTGATTAGAGCATAGGGGGTTTAAAGTGTGTGTGTGTATGCATTTGTGTGTGTCTCTGTGTTGCAACCAACCAGTGAAAAGATCTCGACTTAATTGAACACTTAAGGGAGATTCTGAGCGGCTCATGAGACAGCGTTTCCCACCACCATCTACAAAACACCAAATTATGCAATGTCTCATTGAATAATGGTGTCGCATCTCTCCAATAGCGTTCCAGACACTAGTATAATCTATGCTAAGGCGCATTGAAGCTGTTCTGGCTCGTGGTGGCCCAACGCACTATTAAAACACGATTGGTGTATTTTGGCAGTTACCTGTAGACGCGTGTAAAAAAAGCTGTTAATAGCTGCTCGTGGTGGGAAGGGAAGACAACCTCTGTGTTCTTCCATTGTGCCCGATGAAGCATGCCTAGGGTGTATACTCTACCTTCCATTGTACTCTATGTTAAGGAAAACTGATCTTGTAATGGCCACGGCCTGTTGAGGCAGTTATTGAAGTCTCTGCCTATAAGAGGACAGGAGTAGATAGTAGGGATTCGCCAAGAAAGCCCCGATTCAAACTCCCTTTCTGCCAGCATTATAATGTCAAAATATGTTCCTTGGTCACCAAATATGGAGTTTCGCTGAGCAACTATCTTATTTACTCCTGTTACAGCCGGTATGTAGCCTACTTCCAAAAAGCAACGGAAAAAATGCCTCAACTCCAATAAATCCAATCTATCTATACCTCCAACTCCAATCTATCCACCTCCGGCAGATAGATTGATGACAATATACAGAAGGGATATGGAAGGAATTGGGAAGTGACATGTTGGAGGCAAATAATGATGACATCAGAGATACAGTGGCTGTCTTTCTGTACCTCGCAGTACAAGTATAAGACAGAGACTAAGATCAGTATGTTTCTTTCCAATTACCGGTATATTAATTATAGGCCTAAATAAATGTTCGATCTAGTGGCATTATTACATCACCCCAGACACTGTTCGTGAATCCTGTCAACAGCTCACAAAATACAGTGGTGGAAGTTTCCCTTTAGTCCATGTAAATCTTAGTTATAAAACAAACATTGGCAATTACTAAGCCCATGCATGAATAAAAGCTTTGTCAGCTTTGCAACGCCAGCGATTCAGCACTGAGGAAGTCATTAGCGCAGAGACTCCCAGGACTGGTGCCATCTTTATCCTCACTACTGGCCTGGTTAGTGTCAGAGTGGCTTGTGATTTCCCATTTCTCCTTTTGTTAACCCGTCTATTGTCCAGAGAGCAGGTCATATGACATGGAGTCTAGAGGGGTGTAAAGGATACAACACTCACACTTCAGTACTCCATCTTTCCCTCTAGCAAATGAAATTAAATACTCCATCTTTCCCTCTAGCAATTGAAATTCTATACTCCATCTTTCCCTCTAGCAATTGAAATGAGCTGAAACACTGATACCACTTTGTTTTTGTTTCAGGAAACCCACACCGCTTTGAGCGCCAAATCACATTTGTTACACACGCTGGTTGTGAAACTATGGGTTTCCACAGAATAAACTACCAATGTGGTAGATACATTCAGTTTAATCACTTACCCATTTAGCATGTACTGGTCCCCTTGGTCTGTATAGGTCCCCATATCGTCCACCCTGTGAGTGAGATCAGATGACTATTACAGAACTGAATGGGCACCTCCAGGAACTAGTGTTTCTTGCAAAACAAGACAGCCTGCTGGCTCATCTGCCTTTCTCATGAGGAAGTCTGTTGATGTGGGTGGGTGTGTTTGTGTGTGTGTGTCTATGTCAGTGAATTCACTCTTCCTGTCCCTACAGGTTTTTCTTCATTTCAGCGGGACCTGATGTGGTTGCTTCCCTATTGCCTAAGGCTAAGCTCACCTGGGCAGCTATGGTGCTTAGTCAGCAGATTGAAACATGTTTAGCTAGAGCCTCGCAGATAGAAATGCACTGCATAGAATAAACAGATGCATTTGTACTCTGCATAATGGAAGCTTGTCCATTCTATACATTACATTTCTATCTGCAGTGTTCTGAACATTGCATCCCATTGAATGTGCCTCAGTTCTCACTCAGTCAGGGAGTAGTTAAGGATAGGAGGGAGGTAGGCTTGGGCAATATACTGTTTATACCAGGCTATTTAGAAAAAAAACAACGGTATGATTTTCAATACCATTATTTGGGTTGGGGGCCCCCCCTGCCTCGCAGGGCCTGCCACGTTGCAACTTAAGTATAACTATAAGAAATAAATGATATCCAGCTCAGGGCTCCAGCTATGCATTTGGTTTGCTAACTTGCTAAGTGGCTAGATGTCAAGATCAAGCTTCTTGGTTACAGTAGAAACATTCAATGCCCTCCTGGATCAAGATTCCTGTTGCCTAATTCGTTTTGTGCGTAAAAAAGAAGTGTGCACTTCCGGTAGTACGTATACCCCGGTATGGTACAGAAACGGTATGGATACGGCCTAACTCTAGAGGAAGGTAGACAGTAGATACCACACTGGGAGGAACCTCCATGGTCCCAGCATCCTCCACATCACAAATACGGAGTTGAAATAACAAGGACAAAACAGGATAATAAACTTTAATACTATTTAACCCTTTTCAACATTTCAGGTGAAACCATTACATTTCTAACTGTAAAACTTTAGTCAGCTGGTTTCCAAATGATTAAAAAGGTCAAACTGAATTTTTTCACTTGATTGTCCTCCATAACATCTGCTAATGGTCTAACCTTGACTGAAATCTACTCTACCTTTTGGTGCAATTATAGCTATATCTCAAAGAACATTATTTCATAAAATACTCCAAACAGTCATTTAATTAGACTACATCAGGCCTGGAAGTACCGTGAGTGGTTCTGGGGAGTCCTAGTTTCAGATCAAAGAGATCAAAGTATTATATTCAAATTAACATGACATCAGCAATATCATTGGTACCAAGTGCTTTAACACAATCAAACAGAAGTTACTGCATCTTCTTGCGATACAATTGCATATAATCAGATATATTATATTTTTTCATTATGTTTACATACATTTGCAGTATACAAAATCTTTCATTTGGAGAAGATACAGTATTATAATGATGTTTTGAATCAGAAGAAGATTCAAAGCTGATTTATTATCAATAAAACAGTCAGTCAAGGAATAATGTCTAGCTACCTCTAGCAATAACTATTCAACACAAACACTTTACTTCAACGTCAAACTGCTTATCAATTATGTAAAATCAACACTGCATATCATACAGAGTAACACTTTATTTGGACAGTCCATCTGTAGATGCTCTACAGACTATCAGTTACATTTCAACTAAACGCCAACCTTACCCTAACTCTAACTATTAACCCTTACCCTAACTATTAACCCTTACCCTAAGCTTAGTAAGCAGCTGCTTATCAACAGACAGTATGACCATCTGTAGAGCATCTACAGATGGACTATTCAAATAAAGTGTGACTGCATATTGGTTTAGGAGTCTATCACAAAAATGCTCCTATACACATTAGTATAGGGCACAGTGCCTAGATGTCAAGATCAAGCTTCTTGGTTACAGTAGAGACATTCAATGCCCTCCTGGATTAAGATCCCTGTTGCCTTAGTAAGCAGACCACATATTGGTTTAGGCATCAATCACAAAAATGTTCATATACACAGTCCAGGCTGCACACACACTCTTGGGGAGAAGAGAGAGTGGATCTATTTTCTCAAATCTACAGCAAAATGTATTTCCCGGAAACATAACAACCGGGAGTATTCTTCCATTAACAGAGTTCCCACTTAAACGTCTTATTCCCATTCAAGGATGAAAGCATGGGTGTCACTAATATATTTTTATTTAACGAGGCAAGTAAGTTAAGAATAAATTCTTATTTACAATGACGGCCTACCCCGGCCAAACCCTAACCCGGACCACGCTGGGCCAATTGTGCGCCGCCCTATGGGACTCCCAATCACGGCCGGTTGTGATTCAGCCTGGAATAGAACCAGGGTCTGGACCACTGCGCCACTCGGGAGCCCCCCCCCCCCC
>QNTS01007638.1:9149-26293 GCA_003317085.1 Hucho hucho
GTACATCTTCTTTCCTGTGTGTGTCCTCTCATGCTTGTTCAGGTTTCCTACCTGGCCAAAACTCTTTCCACAATGGGAACATTGGAAAAGCCTTTCCCCTGTGTGTCCACGCTCATGCGTTTGCAGGCTCCCTAACTGGGTAAAAGTCATTCCACATTGGGAACAGTGGTAAGGCTTCTCTCCAGTGTGTATTCTCTTATGTGTTCTTAGGCTCCCTAACTGAGTAAAACTCTTTCCACACTGGGAGCAGTGATGTCGTCCTGCTGGTTTGGACCTCTTGGGGTCTGGTTCCCCCGAAGGACTCTTCTTGCTGTCAGAAGGAGAGTCTGGTCTCTCTCCTGTCAAAGACAAACAGATTATTTAATTAAACAGAGACCTGAATGAAACCTCCACATGATAAAACTTCCTATGATTTTTAATCTAGACTAGATCCCTCAATCACCTGAAGTCAGTTTTCACAAGTATCATTAAACCGACTACAAAATGCAGGTCTCTGTGTGGTTCTTAGTCAGAGAGGCCTTCAGTCAGTATGGTCAGGAGGAGTTGAGGAGTCTGGTTGCCTTTTACAAGGAGCTCGACTAAGGCATGATTACACCAGAGGAAGTCATGTCAGAGTACTTCCAGGACAAGAGATTTGCCCAGGGCCCATCAGCTGGCCCAATGAGACATTTTCCTCAATGTCCTGCAGTATTTTGGTAAAATTATACAGCACATAATTGAAAGAAACAAATTTGCTCAAGGCACATTACACATAATTGAATTAAGCATTAATAATTTGTTAATGTTATGAAAGAATTAAGCATAAACAAATAATTTTCTTTAGAGAGGAGAGCCAGATTCCGGTGATGGAGGTCTCCTTGGAGCTTCCTGTCTCCACTGACGGAGGTCTCCTTGGTGCTTCCTGTCTCCACTGACGGAGGTCTCCTTGGTGCTTCCTGTCTCCACTGACGGAGGTCTCCTTGGTGCTTCGTCTTCACTGACGGTCTACTTGGTGCTTCCTGTCTCCACTGACGGAGGTCTCCTTGGTGCTTCCTGTCTCCACTGACGGTCTACTTGATGCTTCCTGTCTCCACTAACGGAGGTTTCCTTGGTGCTTCCTGTCTCCACTGATGGAGGTCTACTTGATCACACACACCCACAGGTATCTCGGTCTGCCTGCCTGCTAGGATGATAAACAGGAAAGTGTATATGTCTGCCTGCCTGCCTGCCTGCCTGCTAGGATGATAAACAGGAAAGTGTATATGTCAACCTGACTGCCTGCTAGGATGATAAACAGGAAAGTGTATATGTCAACCTGACTGCCTGCTAGGATGATAAACAGGAAAGTGATCATCAATTAAAGCATTAAGTAGGTATACACCATGTCTGACTTCCTTAATAAGTCCTATCCACTGTTTCAGAGTAGGATTGTCATTGTGTTGTGGGACAAATCAGCACATTTTAGAGTGGGCTTTTATTGTCCCCAGCACAACGTGCACCTGTGTAATGATCATGCTGTTTAATCAGCTTCTTGATATGCCACACCTGTCAGGTGGATTGATTATCTTGGCAAAGGAGAAATGCTCACGAACAGCGATGTAAACAAATGTGTACAAAATGTGAAAGAAAACATTTGTGTGATCTTTTACTCCAGCTACCTTATTGATTTATATAGTTATTCAGCATATTATTTAATTGCCCCACCGAAGACCTTCTGTAAAAAAGTATACTTGGTCAAAGCAGACTTTAAATGTGTAAATAAAATACATTAAATAAAAAGTCTGAGGGATTATATATATATAGATAGATAGATAGATAGATAGATAGATAGATAGATAGATAGATAGATAGATAGATAGATAGATAGATAGTATTTATATATATATACCCCTTTTTCGTGATATCCAAATTGGTAGTTACAGTTTTGTCCCATCGCTGGTCGATAGGTCGAGAGCCATGCGTCCTCCGAAACACGACCCTGTCAAGCTGCACTGCTTCTTGACACAGTGCTCGCTTAACCTGGAAGCCAGCCGCACTAATGTGTCGTAGGAAGCAACGTCCAGCTGGCGACCGAAGTGCTTGCAGGTTCCATACTTAAGAACACCAGAACAATGTGGAAGAAAATTGAACGTTTCTACAAGAATCAATATGAATCCCTAAAAACACAACCTTCTGGAACAATCCATGGAGAGCTTTTCACAATTCACCCAAACATTTGATCCACAAGGAAAACTAAAGGCATAGAAACCGGAAATGACTTGGCAACAGGAAATACATTTATTTCGATGACAGAATTATAGAGTAACTTTGGAATACGCTAGATACACTACATTACCAAAAGTATGTGAACAACTGCTCGTCGAACATCTTATTCCAAAATCATGTGAATTAACAAGGGGATTGGTCCCCCCTTTGCTGCTATAACAGCCTCCACTCTTCTGGGAAGGCTTTCCACTAGATGTTGGAACAACTTGCTTCCATTCAGCCACAAGAGCATTAGTGAGGTCGGGCACTGATGTTGGGCGATTAGGCCTGGCTCGCAGTTGGCGTTCCAATTAATCCCAAAGGTGTTCGATAGGGTTGAGGTCAGAGCTCTGTGCAGGCCAGTCAAGTTCTTCTACACCGATCTCGACAAACCATTTCTGTATGGACCTAGGTCCAGGGGCATTGTCATGCTGAAACAGCAAAGGGCCTTCCCCAAATTGTTGCCACAAAGTTGGAAGCACAGAATCGTCTAGAATGTCATTGTATGTTGTAGCGTTTACACCACTCCAGCCAACGCTTGGCACTCTAGCAATGATAAATTACTTTATTATAATGCGAAAATTAAATAAACGATTTGGTATAATTTTTATTATGGAACATTGAATAAGTGTGCTTCAAACGGTTTTCTTGGAATGATTTGTAGCCATCGTCTCGACTCTCTGTGCATGAGAGTCCATTCAACTCAGTTTCCCTACTAGAAAAAACACAATTCCGTAAAGTGTATTCGCGCAGGCAAATTCAGGAAGAAAATGAAGAGCAGATGGCCTGACCTAAATTTTGCGACTGTCTAGGAATCACCTCCAGTTTCATTCAATGGAATTGCAGTATTGAATGAGGGCAAGTCCATTCCGTGAGACATTTAAGTTGTGATTTTGCGTGCAAATCCATTGTTAAAGTTGCTGTTGTTGGCCAGCTTGTTGGTGGTATTCCCACCTTACAGTGTAGTTTTATCAATTCCTACATTAAAAAACGGCACTAAACTCAGAACAGTAGAATGCCGTTTTACAACCACGCATCAGTTCAAAAACTATTTTCAAGACAGGACTTACTGGTGTTACTCAGATCTTCTGTCTCCTCCTCCTTCAATATGACAATTCTCTCTCCTTCATTCACTCCAAAAAATGTATAATCGTTTTCTTCCTCTTCTTTCTCTGTAACAGCTTCACCCTCTACTTCTTTTGTTACTGTGACCTCTTCCTCCTCCTCTTTCACCACAACGTTCAGCCACAGACCCTCTTTCTCCGTCCAGCAGACCTCCTCTTCCTCCTCCTCTTTGACCAGATCTTCTTTCTCCGTCCAGCAGACCTCTTCTTTAGCAGGAGGAGAGTAGCTTAGTGAACTCATGGTCGGAGATGTTAACCAGCTAACCTAGTTAGTTAGCGACTAGTCTAGTGATAGTCTAATTTATCAAGCCAGCTACCGTTACCTGACAAAACGGAAATATGACATTAAATGAGGGAAACTAGTTATAAGACAGAATTATGTTTAAAATACAGAGACAAATATACACCGAAGCAGTCTGAACAGCTTGAATGTTTCGGCTAGGAAGAGTCCGGTCGCCTAGATTATACGTCACGCTGATAGCGTCGCCTGAAAGACGCACATCGCCATCTGTTGACTGGAGGGGTTAACGCAGATAAATGTTTATTTTATTTCCAGACAAAAAAGTTAATTTTTACATTTCTTTCATTAATTTATAATATAATAATCAGACAACTGCAGATTTGCAATAAGTATGAATTTAAAACCTACTTCTACATTCTACCAACCCAACAGTTTATACTACAGGGAATATTAACCAATGAGGTGGGTCTTTACACATTATACCAACCCAACAGATGTTTCTACTACAAGGAATATCAACCAATGAGGTGTGTCTTTACACATTCTACCAACCCAACAGATGTTTATACTATGAAGCAAAGCTTTCATGTTAATGAAAGTTTAATTCCCAAAGAGCCTCTACAGGATTGGTGCATTATCAGGTATTGGAGCGTTGAAAGATGATGCACAACAACGGTTTCTTCCAGGAAACCACGACTCCAAAAACCACCGCGGTCGAAATAACTGTAAAGTAAGTTGCCATTCCGAGGCCGTCGTTGTAAATCAGAATTTGTTCTGAACTGACCAGTTAAATAAAGGTTACTAAAAAAGGGAATATGTTCCATCATCCATGTTTATTTACATTAGTGCAAATTGTCCACTGATATTGGTGTAATTTCTCACCCCTTTTGGCTGTATGAAAGTTAATTTCACACATTTGTTCTTTGATATTATGAAGGTAAGTTGTGTCAAATGTACTTTTCCCCACTCATTCACCCCATCTCTTTACATTGCTTATGCATTTTCAGTGGCCTGACTGCACCCAGACTATGTCAAAGGCCCATCCTGGTAGATCTGAACCTAATGCAGCTTGGAGTGATCAGATGACAGAAGTCACATTTAGGTGCCAGGTGTAACTGAGGCCATAGATGCTCCATATCCATTACTTTGAGTGTTTTATATAATATGACTAAATGTGTTCCTTTCTGTGTTGCAGGGGCAGTCAAGAAATGGAACGGCAAGGCCACAAAACATGACATACGCAGAGCTGTGGGAGACCACCTCAAGTCCCTGAATAGTACTTCTGATCCAGCAGGTGGCAGTGTAATACCTTCCTGTGTGGCTTGAATGATGAGCCGACGTATTCCTTATAGGTCGTAATGAATTGAAGAAAAGTGTTGTCAACATGACTTCTGATCCAGCAGGTGGCAATGAAATCCCTCCCTGCATAACTTGCCTGACCAGTTTGTTGTCTGGCTCCTTATAGCTCGTAAGGATTTTAAGCAGAGTGTTGGCCACATGACCTCTGGTCCAGCAGGTGGCGGTGAAATGCCTCCCTATATGAGTTGACCTATTCCTTTGACCTCCTAAATGAAGCATACGGTGTCAACAGTGCATCTCGGCTGAACCCTGTTCTGGGCGGTTTTGTTCACTTAATTCCAGATGAACACACCAGTCACTTTAATAATGTGGCGCTAGTTTGACTGGCTCATGTCATATGTATATCCTGTATTCTATTGTAAGGTATCTCAGTCTATGCCGGTCTGACATTGATGTATTCTAATTCCATTCCTTTTGTTAGATTTGTGTGTATTGTGTGGAATGTTGGGACACACTGTAGTCCAAGTCAAACTCCTAGCCTATAGGGTGTGGTAACAGGCCTTCTGTTATTTGTTGTTGTACTCTACAGGTAAAGTATCTGCACTCTAGCCTATAGAAGAACAAAGGTGTTGAGAATAGGGGAATGCAAGCAGTTGAAGGGAACAAGTGAAAGAGTCTAACCTGCTGTTGAACACGAGGCCCCAACCACCTACGAGGACAGAGTATTATTAACTCACAGTCCTATGATGTTGCTCTGTGAAGGAGGTTTGCTTTTCAGCATCCAATTCCTGGCAGCCTTGTCCCTAGTTGATTTGTGAATGTGAGTGATTAGAGAAAGTTCGGCTTCGGTATCCAAGGTGTTTGAGAATGTTGGGGAACAGTGTTCCCAGAGGCTGACTGTGACATCATAAAGTGGAATGTAGTTAGTGTGCTGTTTGAGGGATTCCAATTCAGTCCGGGGCGCTCTTCCAGACAGTGCAGTTGTGCTTCAAGTCTGCTCTCTGTGTGATGACTTGTAAGTCGGTTGTGCCTAGATGGAGTACAGCTAAGCCCGGAAGTGACATTTAGGGTAACCCTAAGCCTTTTCCTAACCTTAACCTATTTCTCCTAACCTGCTATGACAAAGTGACTTCATGACACTAGCTGTATCCCACTTAGTTCCAAGCTTGTCAGTCCTTCTCCTAAAAGGCAACCTCTGTTCCTTGATGTACTAAACCAAGGGCTGGCAGCCAGTAAGTACTGATATCGATTAGGGGGGAAATCAGGTTGTATGTGCTGTTGAAACTAACAGCTCAAAAACCACACGGAATCTGGGAATAATGTGTAAAAAAAAAAACACATGGAAATGGGAGATATCTTTTACCTCACTGGTTAGAGGACAACCAGCAGAAGACAGTCAGCTACATTTGGGAGTGATGCATTTAAATGTAGGGGTCGCTAAACAAAGGAACACAACACTTATTTGTCATCACTCATCGATATCATGTTGAAATCAATTGTGTGAGAGGAGGGATATGAGGTTGCATGTCCTGTTGAAACTATCAGCTCAAAAACCACACGGAATCTGGGAATAATGTGTACATCACTGGTTAGAGGACAACTTGTAGAAAACAGCAAGCTACATTTTGAAGTGTTACATTGTGATTCCAGTGGGTCACCAACGTGGTAAACAGCTAGCTACATTTTGAAGTGTTACATTGTGATTCCAGTGGGTCACCAACGTGGTAAACAGCTAGCTACATTTTGAATTGTTACATTGTGATTCAAGTGGGTCACCAACGTGGTAAACAGCTAGCTACATGTTGAAGTGTTGCATTTTGATTCCAGTGGGTCACCAACGTGGTCAGTGTAACACAGCTCCTTTTTTGTTAGTCACTTTCTGTTAAATCACATAAATAGTAACTCTTTCAATTCAGAGCCTGGATCTTTCCGGAGGCTAATATCCATATCATGTTGAAATCAATAGAACAGGAGGCAAACGTTTAGTGACATCATTAAAATACTCCTACTACAATGTTTAAACATTCTACATTGTGACATTAATTCATTGATTTCATGAAACAATTCCTTCATGTAGGTATTTTCTGATATTTATCAGAGGTATTTTATCAGATTATCTCTGGTCACACTGATCACAGAGATTTCTCTCCTGTGTGTGTTCTCTGGTGTATATTCAGACTGCTAGACATAGTAAAACTCTTCCCACATTTATCACAGCTATAGGGTTTCTCTCCTGTGTGTGTTCTCTGGTGAAATGTCAACTGGCCAGATTGAACAAAACTCTTCCCACATTGATCACAGCTATAAGGTTTCTCTCCTGTGCGTGTTCTCTGGTGCACTGTCAGAGAGCCAGAAGTAGTAAATCTCTTCCCACATTGACCACACCTAAAATATTTTTTGAGGTGTTCTGATCTGGAGAGACTCTTCTCTGCCTCGTCAGCATCATAATGTTGTTGACGCTCCCCAGAGGATCCACAATAGTCCCGTCTCTCTCCTGTGAGAACAACAAAGTCAGACAGATGGTTAAAGGCCCACAACAGTGGAAATCCACTGTAAAAGGTGATGCCAACAGCGTAGCCATGATGTTGATGTTGTACAACAATGTTAAAATTATTTGACAAATGAGCAAGAATAGTAGTGAAGAATAGTCATGTTTTGTCTTGTTTTCACATTAGTAGTGAAATCGATGATTGCAGGCTAGAAATAAGTTAACGTTGCTGAAATCCTAAGCAGTGTGCCAGACGACTTTTGGTCTCCAATATAGACCCCTTTCTGTGTTTAATAAAATTGTGGCACG
The DNA here is from genome assembly GCA_003317085.1 of Hucho hucho. NCBI lineage: Eukaryota > Metazoa > Chordata > Actinopteri > Salmoniformes > Salmonidae > Hucho > Hucho hucho. The sequence goes on from QNTS01007638.1 coordinate 16,834, forward strand.
AGGGTGATGCCCACACAATTTGATTGCAGAAACAACTCCCTGCTAATGAGGAAACCGATAGTTATGGATGTAGTATATCTGGTTGTAGAATCTCCTCCCTGCTATTGAGAAAACCACTAGTTATGGATGTAGTATATCTGGTTGCAGAAACTCCTCCCTGCTAATGAGGAAACCGCTAGTTATGGATGTAGTATATCTGGTTGTAGAAACTCCTCCCTGCTAATGATGAAACCGCTAGTTATGGATGTAGTATATCTGGTTGTAGAAACTCCTCCCTGCTAATGAGGAAACCGCTAGTTATGGATGTAGTATATCTGGTTGTAGAATCTCCTCCCTGCTAAAGAGGAAACCGCTAGTTATGGATGTAGTATATCTGGTTGTAGAAACTCCTCCCTGCTAATGAGGAACCCGCTAGTTATGGATGTAGTATATCTGGTTGCAGAAACACCTCCCTGCTAATGAGGAAACCACTAGTTATGGATGTAGTATATCTGGTTGTAGAAACTCCTCCCTGCTAAAGAGGAAACCGATAGTTATGGATGTAGTATGTCTGCCTGGAGCAAAAATGGTGAGCAAAGATTTTAGACTTGTACACAATGTATTCTGAATGTGAATGGGGGAAAACTCAGGGGAGTCACCTCCAGTTCCAGGTTGATTATGAGTGCATTTCACACTACTTTGGATTATAATTGTGAGGCTCGTTTGAATGTCCTGCTTAATATAATGTGTCATCATCAAAAATCAACCACTTTGTACTGAAAAAACACTTCAACCAGTAAAATGCTCTTTGGCTTTTCTATCAGCCTGACAATGAGGGGTTGTACACTGTTTGCCAAATTGGCCCATAACTTCACCTAACAATAACATAGACCTACTGTAGGACCCATAACTTCACCTAACAACAACATAGACCTACTGTAGGACCCATAACTTCACCTAACAACAACATAGACCTACTGTAGGACCCATAACTTCACCTAACAACAACATAGACCTACTGTAGGACCCATAACTTCACCTAACGACAAATATACCAATGTTTGTCATTTGTCATTCAGAAAATTATTTCCTGGATCAGCTGATGATAGTTGAACATGTGACCGTAACAAAAGAGCTACGGTATTAAGTATTATGTGTAATTATTGAAGAACCGCGTTAATGACAGTATCCATTTGGGTGTTGTCAATAAAGTTCAGATTTTTTTAAAATGTATTTAATTATTTTATTCCCCCTTTATTTAACCAGGTAGTTCTATCTGATATCATAATACTGTTTATTTCCCCTTTATTTAACCAGGTAGGCCAGTTGAAAACAAGTTCTCATTTACAACTGCGATCTGGCCAAGATAAAGCAAAGCAGTTTGACACATACAACAACAGAGTTACACATGGGACAAACAAAAGTACAGTACACAAAAAAGTACACAATAGAAAAATCTATATACAGTGTGTGCAAATGGAGTAAGGAGGTAAGGCAATAAATAGGACATAGTAGCGAAGTAATTACAATTTAGTAAATTAACAATGGAGTGATAGATGTGCAGATGATGATGTGCAAGTAGAAATACTGGTGTTCAAAAGAGCAGAAAAGTAAATAAAAATATGGGGATGAGGTAGGTAGTTGGATGGGCTATTTACAGATGGGCTGTGTACAACTGCAGCGATTGGTAAGCTATACCTAGTAAACACTTATAGACGACCTGGAGCCAGTGGGTTTGGTGACGAATATGTAGCGAGTACCTGCCGACGAGAGCATACAGGTCGCATTGGTGGGTGGTATATGGAGCTTTGGTGACAAAACAGATGGCACTGTGATAGACTGCATCCAGTTTGATGAGTAGAGTGTTGGAGGCTTTTTTGTAAATGACATTGCCGAAGTCAAGGATTGGTAGGATAGTCAGTTTTACGAGGGTATGTTTGGCAACATGATTGAAGGAGGCTTTGTTGTGAAATAGGAAGCCGATTCTAGATTTAATTTTGGATTGGAGATGTTAATATGAGTCTGGAAGGAGAGTTTAAAGTCTAACCAGACACCTAGGTATTTGTAGTTGTCTACATATTCTAAGTCAGAACCGTCCAGAGTAGTGATGCTAGTCGGGTGGGCGGGTGCGGGCAGCGATCGGTTGAAGAGCATGCATTTAGTTTTACTAGCGTTTAAGAGCAGTTGGAGGCCACAGAAGGAGTGTTGTATGGCATTGAAGCTTNGCAAGGTACTGTCTTTTATCGATGGCGGTTATGATATCATTTAGTACCTTGAGCGTGGGTGAAGTGCACCCGTGACCAGCTCGGAAACCGGATTGCACAGCGGAGAAGGTACGGTGGGATTCGAAACGACCAGTGATCTGTTTGTTAACTTGGCTTTCGAAGACTTTAGAAAGGCAGGGCAGGATGGATATGTCTAACAGTTTGGGTCTAGAGTGTTACCCCCTTTGAAGAGGGGGATGACCGTGGAAGCTTTTCAATCTTTAGGAATCTTAGACAATACGAAAGAGAGGTTGAACAGACTAGTAATAGGGGTTGCAACAATGGCGGCAGATAATTTTAGAAAGAGAGTGCTAGAAGGGTCATGATAGGGCTGTACTGAATGGTTTATGAATTATAATAATTGATTATGCTGATGTTGTATGAATAGAAAGGGAGGGGTTATAAGACCCCTCCCTCCTTACATTTATAGGGTCCTAGACTACAGATTAACAATATATATTCATTGTAGAGGTTTTAGTATTGTTCCACAAGTGTTTTAGTTCTCTCTCTCTCTGCTTCTTATAAAGAGGCCCTCTGAGAAATGTGTGAATTATTGCATGGGGTCTGTGAGAAAAGATAAACATAGAGCCCTGGGAGTTGAAGAGAAGCGATAAGAAACTAGTCAGACATTCCACAATAAATCAACTTTGGGGAGTGAACATTTAGTGCCTAGCTTTTACATAAACACTGGAACTCTATGTTTGTATAGCTGTGGATGCATGGGCTTGGTCTGATAAGTAGATAATAACAACGAATGCAGTGACATCACAGGGGGTTGGCTACAAGCATGATAAAAGCAACTTAGACTTTCCCTATAGTGCAAAACTTACTCTGAAACATGCGTGCTATGTTCCCGATTGTCAACTTCTGTCTGCAATAGCATTAATAAATGAACTAATGATTTAATTAAATATATTTTCATAATGCTAATTTCACCAATTAATTCACCAACTCATTTGTTCCTTGTCAATCATCATTGGCTCAGAGGGTCCAGATTGTCTAGCCCAGCTGATTTGTACAGGTCCAGGTTTTGCAGCTCTTTCAGAACATCAGCTATCTGGATTTGGGTGAAGGAGAAGCTGGGGAGGCTTGGGCAAGTAGCTGCGGGGGGTGTGGATCTGTTGGCCGGGGTTGGGGTAGCCAGGAGGAAAGCATGGCCAGCCATAGGGTAATGCTTATTGAAATTCTCGATTATGGTGGATTTATCGGTGGTGACAGTGTTTCCTAGCCTCAGTGCAGTGGGCAGCTGGGAAGAGGTGCTCTTATTCTCCATGGACTTTACAGTGTCCCAGAACTTTTTGCAGTTAGAGCTAAAGGATGCAAATTTCTGTTTGAAAAAGCTAGCCTTTGCTTTCCTAACTGACTGTGTGTATTGGTTCCTGACTTCCCTAAAAAGCTACAGTGAGGGAAAAAAGTATTTGATCCCCTGCTGATTTTGTACGTTTGCCCACTGACAAAGAAATGATCAGTCTATAATTTTAATGGTAGGTTTATTTGAACAGTGAGACAGAATAACAACAAAAAAATCCAGAAAAACACAGGTGAAAAATGTTATAAATTGATTTGCATTTTAATGAGGGAGTTGTATTTGGAGGGCAAGTTGGTCAGGATAATATCTATGAGGGTGCCCATATTTATGGATTTAGGGTTGTACCTGGTGGGTTCCTTGATCATTTGTGTGAGATTGAGGGCATCTAGCTTGGATTGTAGGACGGCCGGGGTGTTTAGCATATCCCAGTTTAGGTCACCTAACAGAACGAACTCTGAAGATAGACGGGGGGCAATCAATTCACATATGGTGTCCAGGGCACAGCTGGGAGCTGAGGGGGGTCTATAACAGGCGGCAACAGTGAGAGACTTATTTCTGGAAAGGTGGATTTTTAAAAGTAGAAGCTTGAATTGTTTGGGCACAGACCTGGATAGTATGACAGAACTCTGCAGGCTATCGCTGCTGTAGATTGCAACTCCGCCCACTTTAGCAGTTCTGTCTTGACTGAAATAATTGGGGATGGAAATGTCAGCATTTTTGGTGGCCTTTGTTGGAGCGAAAACAAAGACACTGATTGAATTTGCTGTCATGAGGAAGGAGCCATGCCAATTACCACATTGGGCGATGCAACAATGATGTCACTAAGTAGGACTGAATAGACTTCAGTGGGCAAAGATTACCAATTTAAAGTGAACATGTGAGCAAGATGATGGCAAAATCAAATCAAATCAAATGTATTTATAAAGTCCTTCTTACATCAGCTGATGTCACAGAGTGCTGTACAGAAACCCAGCCTAAAACCCCAAACAGCAAGCAATGCAGGTGTAAAAGCACTGATATAGGAAATATAAGAAAATGAAATGTATTACATTCTGTATGACGTAAGCATATGGGGAGTATCCATGTGCTTCATGTAAGGATAAAAGAAGACCCCTGCTGTATTGAATTCGGTTGTTTCATGAAATAACACGACTTTGCTACTTTGTATTAAAGTCTGATTTGAATTCACAAGTTCCAGTAAGGTGTCATATTTTGATCAAATATTCCAAGACACCTTCCAAAGCCAGGATTCAGACACGGCAAGGACATCAAGGTTGGCGGAGTGTGCTCAAGCAGTGAGTAAAACAAACTTAGGGAGGAGGCTTCTGATGTTAACATGCATGAAACCAAGGCTTTTACGGTTACAGAAGTCAACAAATGAGAGCAACTGGGTACACACAGGGCCTGGGTTAACCTCAACATCACCCGAGGAACTGAGGAGTAGGATGAGGGTACGGCTAAAGGCTATCAGAACTGGTCGTCTAGTGCGTTGGGAACAGAATAAAAGGAGCAGATTTCTGAGCGTGGTATGATAGATATAGCATAATTTACAGACAGGGGTATGGTAACTACCCTAAACAACAGTATACAAGGCATATTGACATTAGAGAGAGACATAAAGCGAGGCATAAAGCAATCACAGGTGTTGATTGGGAGAGCTAGCTAAGACAACAACGGGTAAGACAACAGTTAATCAGCTAAGACAACAACAACAGGTAAAATGGTGATGAATGGGCAGAGAAGGTCAGTTAACTACACACAGGGCCTGAGTTCGAGGCTGGGGCCAACAGATGAACAAAATAAACAAAATGGAGTACCGTGATTAACGAACAGTCCAGCAGGCATCAGCTATGTAGCCAGGTGATCATAGGGTCCAGTGAACAACAATATATGAAACAGGGAAGCCGTTAGGAAGTCGTTACTACACTAGCTGGGAAATGCGCCTGGCTCGAGGCTAATTGGTGCTTGCTTCGGGACAAGGGCGTCACCGACGTCCGGCAAAGGCCGGTTGAGGGCACATCGGACAGTTTTACGTCGGCAGACCAGTCGTGATGGATCGATCGGGGCTCCGTGTTGACCAAGGGTCCAGGCCAATTGGCAAAAGAGGAATTGTAGCTGGAGTAATTTTGTTTGCTAGCCGGGAGATGCACCTGACTCGAGGCTAACTGGTGCTAGCTTCGGGACAAGGGCATTAGCCACTATAGCCACTCCGGTGCGTCCGGTGCAAAGGTCCAGAGGTTACGGCAGGAATCCGGTGAAGTAGTGGCTTCTAGTTGTGTTAGTGAAGAGTCCGGGAGGCATCAGCTGTGTAGCCGAGTGATCATAGGGTCCACTGAGCAGGCCGGGAGATGGGCCTGGCTCAAGGCTAGTTGAGGCTGGGCCACACGGTAGCAGCTAGCTAGATGCGATTATCCGGTGTAATGGTCCAGATCTTACGGCAGGAATACGGTGATGTAGTGGAGAAAAACAGTCCGATATGCTCAGGGTTGATATCGCGCTGTGCAGACTGGCAGGTATTATCCAGGCTAAAAGCAGCTGGTGTCTGAGCTAAAAGGTAAAGGCCGCTAGCAGTGGCTAACAATGACTAAATAGCTAGTAGCTAATTAGCTGGTTAGCTTCTGATGGAGGTTCTAGCTATAAGGTCTAAAAATACCAGATCCGTATCACGGATTTTCTTGAGGCGGGTTGCCAGAAGGTATATTTAATTTAAAAATGGAAAAAGAGATTTAAATATATTGCAATACATACAAAAAAAGACTAAAAAAACATTTACACCAACAAACACGTCTTACTGCTACGCCATCTTGGATTACAAGATGACTCTCAGTTAAAAACCATTGGATTTAGCAAACTCTGAAATTATTTAGTATTTCTGTTCCCACAAAAATTGTTTTCCCAGCGTAACATAAGGAGCCACTAAATGATACGTAGTTCGAGTGCATTTCAGAATACAAAAAACTGTCCGACAGCAAGATCCAGTATTTAAGTTGAAGTTCATCATATGACAAGCTTAACGTTATGAATATAACAACTGTTCCCTGAAGGAGGGAAACTAGGTACAACATACTATTAAATCCACACGTTATGGCTATAACTACTGTTCCCTGAAGGAGGGAAACTAGGTACAACATACTATTAAATCCACACGTTATGACTATAAATACTATTCCCTGAAGGAGGGAAACTAGGTACAACATACTATTAAATCCACATGTCATGACTATAACTACTGTTCCCTGAAGGAGGGAAACTAGGTACAACATACTATTAAATCCACACGTTATGACTATAACTACTGTTCCCTGAAGGAGGGAAACTAGGTACAACATACTATTAAATCTGTGCCTCATTTGAAGCCCCGCCTTCCACAGGTGATGAGGGTGAGGCTCGGATTTATTCCTTCAATTTAATACCGCTCTTCACCGAGCCCAGGAACGGGCGGGGACAAACAGGTGTGGTACCTCATTTCCCTCCTTCAGGGAACAGTAGTTTTAGTCATAACATTACGTTCCCTTTCAGTCGGACCAACTTCGGTACAACATAGGGCTGGGCGATATGACGATATATATCATGCGGCCATAGAAAAACATCTATTGTTTCATATTATGCTCTATCATTTATTTCGTGTTGCAAATCACTCTTTACGGCAATATTTTTTGTCAATTGGACAACGCTTTGCGTTCTGTCGAGAAACGGGGGTTTCGTGAGTTGGTGCTCAACCCAAAGTACCAAATGCAAATTGATATGTGACACGTATTAATTCCAAAATAACATGCAAAACAGACAAGCCCCCAATATATATACACACACACACACATTTTAGGCCTATATTTATTTTGTTTGCAACTATGGTTGAAGTGTTTTCTATTTACCTTTTTAGATTTCATACATTAATATTTTATATTTTGTTGCTTAAATGAAATTTTGCAGAAAGGTTGTGGAAATAAAATACCTAATCCTTCTTGTCCAAATACCCCACAGCTGTGTCTGTCCCAAACTCACTGGGAAACTGAGGGGCCAGAATATTTCATACAATGTTGCAAGCTTGCTATCACAATGTTTTAAGTTGGTTGTAGACAGGCCATGTGTAGCCAATATGATTTATAGGATATTTATTTTTATCAGGATATTTTCTACCTGCAGGCTGCAATGTTTTTATTTGTTGGCTTTATGGAGGCTAGTTATACATAGTTGGCAATAAAAGTTACTTTTAGATTTGTATAATTTTCATTTAGATAGAATATAGATTAACCACAGAGAATGATTGAGATACAAAAACTATAATAAATTAAATGAAACTGATTTAATTCTGAACAAATCAAAGTCACTACAACTGATCACAGATGGAATCCAATTATGTTGATTTGTGAAAGGTGGTTGGTTCTACCTCAGCAAGTTTGCAGCTCTAAGGGGGGTGTTCACTTATACAAACAGGGGATTTTACTGCTTTAACTCTAATCAAGGAGTTAAAAAAAAAAATCTTCACTTGGATATTGTGGGTTACTGCGTGATTTTATGTGTTTTCATTTCAGGCTGTAAGGCAAAAGGTGAACTTTTTGAAAGGGGGTGGTGACTTTGAGTCATCTGTGTGTCTTATTTAATCAAACGCTTAAAGCATCAGACCAGTTCAGTACATATAGTTGATTTTATTAAAACACAAAAGGTGTGTCTAAATGTAAAAAAATATGTTATAAAATTTCAACCAATCGCTTGGTAGAAAGAAAAGACGACTCTTGGCTGACCAAGATTAAATTATGTCGGGGACAGCCCTAGAACATATACAGCAACACCTCCCCTACAGGCATTCCTCTTTCCTGTAGATGTTATATCCCTGTATTGCTACTGCTGTATCAAAGGAATTATCTCAGTGAGTTTCAGAGATGAACAGTACAGTGCATTCCAAATTCAATAGGCAGGCTAGTAAACAAAAATGTAAAAACGAAAATGCCCGTCCAAGAGAGTGTCAACCAATCACGTTCACATTTTCATGCTGTGTCACGCAGTTCCTAAGCTAAATCTCACAAAATCCCTTTTAAAATGTCAGGGTACGAGTTGAGAAACCTGCCTGTTTTCCTTGAAAGTAGATAATGTCCCGATTGCAAAGCTCTACTATATTACAGAGAACAGGTACATTTTCTCACATCTCTGAAAATATTTGTGATGTTGTGCTTCTTGTTCACGGAGGGTAATTCATGCTAATGTTCTCTTTTTTTTTAGCAAGTGTCCAATTGACTCCCATTCACTCCTTGAAAGAGAACACTCCTTGTCCCAGAATCACCCAGAACGCACTTTGACAACCTACGGGCAACATACACAATGGGCGTTAATAAGAATGGAATGGAGTTACCCATATCCTCATTTATAGTATTTCTGGTGATAGTGATACACAAGCCAGGTCTAGTTGAAACATTGCCATACAATGCATTTACCAGCCTCCAGATTCAGAATCTTTCAAATCAAATCAAAAAAACTTTAAAACCCCATTTTATTTTTGCCCAAAGTTAAGAAATAAATTAATCAAACTGAACATAATTCATGCTGGTTATTATTTTAGGCTATTTTAGTTTTGGAGTCCAAGAAAATAGTTTCAGAATAGTTTTCGTTTTTCAAACAGGTTTGCTATTTTATTTCAGTTTACTAAATAGTGTTTCCCTAATGTATTTTTCTATAATAAGCACAGAGGTTTCCCCTATCAACCAGTCATAGGTACTGGTGACAAAGCACCGTGTAACCTAGCTGGGAATGGGACAGACGGAACACTTCTGTGGTAACACAAGGTGCCCCCTTGTGGACAGAGAGTGAATCGCTCAACAGATTACTCCTACCCTGGGGAGATTGATATACCCCTTGAACACCATGGAATGTAGGGTACCAGAGGGGAATTAAACATGGAGAAGCTTCCAACACA
>QNTS01007638.1:27155-45724 GCA_003317085.1 Hucho hucho
ATCTCCAACCTCCTCTTCTTCCTCCAATGTGACAGTCATCTCCCCCTCCTCCTCTTTCACTCCAAAAACTGCATCCTCCTCTTTCTCTTCCTCCTCTTCTTTTACTGTAACATCCTCCTCCTCTTTCACTCTGAACGAGTCTTCCTCTTCTTTCACTGAAACGTCTTTCTCTTCTTCTTTCACGGTAACAGCCTCACCCTCTAGTTGTTTTTGTATTGTAACATCCTCCTCTTCCTCCTCCTCTTTGACCAGATCTTCTTTCTCCGTCCAGCAGACCTCCTCTTCTTTAGCAGGAGGAGAGTAGCTTAGTGACCTCATGGTCGGAGATGGTAGCTAGTTAGCATTAGCGACTAGACTAGTTCTAACTTAACCAGCCAGCTAGTTGACTTACAACGTCAATATATGAAATTAAATGGGGAAACTAGCTAGCTATAAGACATACGTATTTTTAAAACACAGATGCAACTATACAACGACTATTTTGTCTAGAAAGGTGGTGAGGTGTCTGACTAGCTGTTGTTGTTGAAAGAAGCGTCCCGTCCACTAGATGATACGTCACATCAGCAGCATCGCCTGAAAGACGCACATCGCCATCTGCTGACTGGAGTGGGAAACGCAGTGGAGGACATTTTAATTATTTTTCAGACAAAAAAGCTTTTTTTTTTCATTTCTTTCATCACATAATAAAATAATGGGCGGCAAGTAGCCTAACAGTTAGAGCTGTTTGAATACCAGAGTTAAACAGGAAAACATCTGAAAGATTTGTTGTTGTGTCCTTGAGTAATTCACCTAACCCTAATTTGCTCAAAGGGATGCAGTACTACATTGACTGACCCTGTAAAACAACACATTACACTGCACCAATCATACTATGGCTGACCCTGTAAAACAACACATTACACTGCACCTATCATACTACTATGACTGACCCTGTAAAACAACACATTACACTGCACCTATCATACTACTATGACTGACCCTGTAAATTAACACAGTAAACTGCACCTATCATACTACTATGACTGACCCTGTAAAACAACACATTACACTGTACCTATCATACTACTATGGCTGACCCTGTAAAACAACACATTACACTGCACCTATCATACTACTATGTCTGACCCTGTAAAACAACACATTTCACTGCACCTATCATACTACTATGGCTGTCACGACTTCCGCCGAAGTGGGTCTCTTTCTTTGTTCGGGCGGAATTCGGCGGTATTCTAGCCATCGCCGATCCATTTTTCATTTTCCATTTGTTTTGTCTTTGTCTTACACACCTGGTTTCAATCCCCCAATTACTTGTTCATTATTTAACCCTCTGTTCCCCCATCTTTTTTTTTTTTTTTGTGAGTGATTGGGACGTGGGAGCGTGTCCGCCCTCGTCTCCTGCCTCTCAGGCAAACCCCTGGAGTGGGTCAACGCCGTATGGAGTGAAGGAGACGCGGCGTTGGACAATTACGCAGAGTTCACCCGCGGCTTTCGGGCAGTTTTCGACAACCCGCCTGAGGGTCGAGCGGCGGGTGAACGTCTTTTCCATCTGAGGCAGGGGACGAGGAGCGCGCAGGATTTCGCTTTGGAATTTCGGACCCTGGCCGCCAGCGCGGTATGGAACCACAGGTCCCTGATCGATCACTACTGGTGCTGTCTGCACGAGGACGTCCGTCGGGAGTTGGCCTGCCGAGACACCACCCTCACGTTGGACCAGTTGGTGGACCCGTCCACCCGGCTGGACAACCTGCTGGCTAACCGCTGACGGCCGGATCGGGGCCTGTCAGTTCTATCCCCCAGCACTTCCGCTCCGACGCCCATGGAGCTGGGAGGTGCTGCACTTAGGGTGACCGGAGGAGGGGCCATTCCCTGCACCATCTGTAGCCGCAGAGGGCACACTGCTGGTCGGTGCTGGGGGGGTTCCTCAGGGAGTCGAGGCAGCAGGCAGGGCACTACTGTGTCACCCCAGGTGAGTCGGCACCAGGCTCACCCAGAGCCCCCTGTTGCTCACATGTATGTGTTTATTACATTTCCTGAGTTTTCCCCTCATTCCCAGCATAAGGCGCTCATAGATTCAGGGGCAGCTGGGAATTTTATTGACCGTGCTTTTGCCCATAGTTTAGGGATCCCCATTGTTCCTGTGGATATGCCCTTCCCTGTGCACGCCCTAGATAGTCGACCATTAGGGTCAGGGCTGATTAGGGAGGCCACTGCTCCACTAGGCATGGTTACGCAGGAGGGTCACAAGGAGAGAATCAGTCTCTTCCTTATTGATTCTCCTGCCTTTCCCGTGGTGCTGGGCCTACCCTGGTTGGCTTGTCATGACCCCACTATTTCGTGGCAACAGAGGGCTCTCAAGCGGTGGTCACGAAAGTGATCAGGGAGGTGTGTAGGGGTTTCCATCGGTGCGACTACGGTGGAAAGTCCAGACCAGGTCTCCACCGTGCGCATCCCCTCAGAATATACCGATTTGGCTCTCGCCTTCTGCAAGAAAAGGGCGACTAAATTACCACCCCGTCGACGGGGGGATTGTGCAATAAATCTCCTGGTAGACGCAGCACTTCCCAGGAGTTCAGCCTATAAACAAGACATTATTATTATTATTATTATTATTATTTATTATTATTATTAATTATTATTATTATTATTATTATTATTATAGAGCTCTGCTCAGCCTGTAAACATGACATTCCATGAGAGCAGGATCAGATGTGCATCTCTACATTAAATCTCAAGTTTATTTTGTATTATGAAATGTTGTGAAGAGTGATCTCTGGCTATTCTGGGATCTGGTCTGAATTAAACCTCATAGGAAGACCGTTTTTTATCATGTGGAGGTTTCCTTCAGTTCTGTTTAACTATGTTTGTCTTTGGTAGGGGAGAGACCAGACCCTCACTCTGACAGCAGGATAAGTCCTTCAGGGGAACCTGACCGAGAGATGCCCAAACCAACAGCAGGACAACACTGGTCCCACTGTGGAAAGAATTTTACTCATTTAGGGAGTCTGAAAATGCACAAGAGAATACACACAGGAGAAAAGCCTTACCAATGTTCCCAGTGGGAAAAGAGTTTTGCCCGATCATGGGACCTGAAAAAGCATGAGGACACACACGGAAGTCTTTCCAACATACTAATACACAGGAGGAGAAGACATTTTCACAGTCAAAGGACCTTAAATCACATGAGAGAATAGAGAAGCTGTGTTCTGACTTATGTTTTTGAATAAAAGTGTTTTTATGAACATTAAATAAAATGGCATGTATGAAAGTTTACAAAAAATAGATCTATTTGAGACATGTTAAAATGTGTATTTTGTTTTGATCATGAACTTTGATATATTGAATCCTTAGTAGTTCATTATATGATTTGGATATTTTTTAATAAATAATAAAGTAGATGAATAGAACGTTTATTTCTTGATTCTAACCTTGAAACCTTTTTAATTTAGTCATTGAGTTAATTTGTGTCAAGCTGAAGGTGTATGAAAATGTGATAATTGATAAATTCTTGACATTAAAAAACATTCACTACCTCATGAATGTTCCCGTCAGTATTTTTTGTCAGAGTGCTGATTTTAAAAGGATGTAGTTAATGTAACATGTTTTTGTCTGAATAGAATACAAATTTGGAACGTCACTAGTGGCCTGTATACAGCTACATCAATGTATTCTTACATTATATAGGATCAGTATTGACTGAATAAGATTTGCCTTAAATGTAGCTAATTCTTTAACTAGGCAAGTCAGTTAAGGTCAAATACTTATTTACAATGACGGCCTACACCAACCGAACCCAGACGACGCCAAATGTGCGCCGCCCAATGGGACTCCCAATCACGGCCGGTTGTGATACAGCCTGGATTCGAACCAGGGTGTCTGTAGTGACTCCTCAAGCGCTGATGCAGTGCCTTACACCGCTGCGCCACTTAGTATGTTTTCAATTCTCATTAAAAGTCTGAACCTATCAATATATGTTTATTTTTGTATGTCTTAATATAATATGATTATTTAATTAAATAAATGAAGAAGTAAAAAGGTTTTGTCTGAAAGTAAAATAAACATAAACTGCCTTTACCCACTCCAGTCAGCAGATGGCGATGTGCATCTTTCAGTCGATGCTGCTGGTGTGACGTATCATCTAGTGGACAGGATGCTTCGTCAGCCACTTCGGTAGCTTGATAGACGACATTAGCAGAAACATTATAGCTCTTGAGATGCTTTCGGTGTATATTAGTCACTGTGTTTAAACAAATATTTATTTAATATTTATATACTAATCAGCTGAATAGCTAAAATAGCCTACCATGACATTAGCCTAGCTAGCTACCATCTCCGACCATGAGCTCACTAAGCTACTCTCCTCCTGCTAAAGAAGAGGAGGTCTGCTGGACGGAGAAAGAAGGTCTGGTCAAAGAGGAGGAGGAAGAGGAGGATGTTACAATACAAAAACAACTAGAGGGTGAGGCTGTTACCGTGAAAGAAGAAGAGAAAGACGTTTCAGTGAAAGAAGAGGAAGACTCGTTCAGAGTGAAAGAGGAGGAGGATGTTACAGTAAAAGAAGAGGAGGAAGAGAAAGAGGATGCAGTTTTTGTAGTGAAAGAGGAGGGGGAGATTACTGTCACATTGGAGGAAGAAGAGGAGGTTGGAGATCTGTTTAACACCAGTAAGTACCGTCTCTGCAGTCGTTGAACCAATATGCAGTAAAGGGGTTCTCCACTTTAATGTTGTTCTGTAGGAATGGCTGAAGCTACACTGTAACGTGTTGAACATCCAGAGTGGACCATCAACAAAACGTTAACAATTGATCAAATGCATTCAATCTTTATTTAATATATATATATATATATATATTTAACCTTTATTTAACCAGGGAGTTCTATCTGATGTCATAATACAGGTAGGCCAGTTGAGAACAAGTTCTCATTTACAACTGAGACCTGGCCAAGATAAAGCAAAGCAGTGTGATACATACAACAACAAAGAGTTACACATGGAATACACAGACATATAGCCAATAATACAGTAGTAAAAGAAAACAGATAAGTCTATATACAGTGAGTGCAAATGAGATAAGATAAGGGAGGTAGGGCAATAAATAGGCCATGGTGGCGAGGTAATTACAATATAGCAATTAAACACTGGGATGGTATATGTGCAGAAGATAAATGTGCAAGTTACTGGGGTGCAAAGGAGCAAGATAAATAAATAAATACAGTATGGGGATGAGGTAGTAGGATGGGATGTTTACAGATGGGCTATGTGCAGGTGCTGAGATCTGTGAGCGGGGCTTTACCTAGCAAAGACTTGTAGATGACCTGGAGCCAGTGGGATTGGCGACGAGTATGAAGCGAGGGCCAGCCAACGAGAGCGCACAGGTCGCATTGGTGGGTAGTATTTGGGGATTTGGTGACAAAACGGATGGCACTGTGATAGACTGCATCCAATTTGTTGAGTAGAGTGTTGGAGGCTATTTTATAAATGACATCACCGAAGTCGAGGATCGGTAGGATGGTCAGTTTTACGAGGGTATGTTTGGCAGCATGAGTGAAGGATGCTTTGTTGCGAAATAGGAAGCCAATTCTAGATTTAATTTTGGATACTAGATATTTAATGTGAGTCTGGAAGGAGAGTTTACATTCTAGCCAGACACCTAGATATTTGTAGTTGTCCACATATTCTAAGTCAGAACCATCCAGAGTAGTGATGCTGGACGGGCGGGCAGGTGCGGGCAGTGATTTGTTGAAAAGCATGCATTTAGTTTTACCAGCACTTCAGAGCAGTTGGAGGCCCCGGAAGGAGAGTTGGCATTGAAGCTTGTCTGGAGGTTAATTAACACAGTGTCCAAAGAAGGGCCAGAAGTATACAGAATGGTGTCGTCTGCGTAGAGGTGGATCAGAGAATCACCAGCAGCAAGAGCGACATCATTGACGTATACAGAGAAGAGAGTCGGCCCGAGAATTGAACCCTGTGGCATCCCCATAGAGACTGCCAGAGGTCCGGACAACAGGCCCTCCGATTTGACACACTGAACTCTATCAGAGAGGTAGGTGGTGAACCAGGCAAGGAAATCATTTGAGAAAGCAAGGCTGTTGAGTCTGCAAATAAGAAAGTGGTGATTGACAGAGTCGAAAGCTTTGGCCAGGTCAATGAATACGGCTGCACAGTAATGTTATGATATTGTTTAGGACCTTGAGTGTGGCCGAGGTGCACCCATGACTAGCTCGGAAACCAGATTGCACAGCGGAGAAGGTATGGTGGGATTCTAAATGGTCGGTGATCTGTTTGTTAATTTGGCTTTTGAAGACCTTTGAAAAGGCAGGGTAGGATAGATATAGGTCTGTAGCAGTTTGGGTCTAGAGTGTCACCCCCTTTGAAGAGGGGGATGACCGTGGCAGCTTTCCAATCTTTGGGAATCTCAGATGATACGATAGAGAGGTTGAACAGGCTAGTAATCGGGGTTGCAACAATTTCGGCAGATCATTTTAGAAAGAGAGGGTCCAGATTGTCTAGCCTGGCTGATTTGTAGGGGTCCAGATTTTGCAGCGCTTTCAGAACATCAGCTAACTGGATTTGGGGGAAGGAGAAATGGGTGAGGCTTGGGCAAGTGGCTGTGGGGGGTTCAGGGCTGTTGACCGGGGTAGGGGTAGCCAGATGGAAAGCATAGCCAGCCATAGAAAAATACTTATTAAAGTTCTCAATTATAGTGGATTTGTCGGTGGTGACAGTATTTCCAAGCCTCAATGCAGTAGGCAGCTGGGAGGAGGTGCTCTTATTCTCCATGGACTTTTCAGTGTCCCAGAACCTTTTGGAGTTTGTGCTACAGGATGCAAATTTCTGCTTGAAAAAGCTAGCCTTAGCTTTCCTAACTGCCTGTGTATATTGGTTCCTGACTTCTCTGAAACGTTGCATATTACGGGGGTTATTCAATGCTAATGCAGAACGCCACAGGATGTCGTTGTGCTGGTCAAGGGCAGTCAAGTCTGGAGAGAACCAAAGGCTATATCTGTTCCTGGTTCTAAATGTTTTGAAAGGGGCATGCTTATTTAAGATGGTGAGGAAGGCACTCTTAAAGAAAGACCAGGCATCCTCTACTGACGGGATGAGGTCAATATCCTTCCAGGATACCCGGGCCAGGTCGATTAGAAAGGCCTACTCGCTGAAGTGTTTTAGGGAGCGTTTGACAGTGATGAGGGGTGGTCGTTTGACCACAGACCCATTACGGATGCAGGCAATGAGGCAGTGATCGCTGAGATCTTGGTTGAAAACAGCAGAGGTGTATTTAGAGGGCAAGTTGGTTAGGATGATATTTATGAGGGTGCCTGTTTACTGATTTGGGGTTGTACCTGGTGGGTTCATTGATAATTTGTGTGAGATTGAGGGCATCAAGCTTAGATGGCCAGGGTGTTAAGCATGTCCCAGTTTAGGTCACCTAGCAGCACAAGCTCTGAAGATAGATGGGGAGCGATCAGTTCACATATGGTTTCAAGGGCACAGCTGGGAGCTGTGAGAAACTTGTTTCCGGAAAGGTGGATTTTTAAGAGTAGAAGCTTGAATTGTTTGGTACAGACCTGGATAGTAAGGCAGAACTCTGGAGGCTATCTCTGCAGTAGATTGCAACACCACCCCCTTTGGCAGTTCTATCTTGTCGGAAAATGTTAGAATTAGGGATGGAAATTTCAGGGTTTTTGGTGTCCTTCCAAAGCCAGGATTCAGACACGGCTAGGACATCCGGGTTGGCAGAGTGTGCTAGAGCAGTGAATAAAACAAACTTAGGGAGGAGGTTTCTAATGTTAACATGCATGAAATCAAGGCTTTTACGGTTACAGAAGTCAACATGAGAGTGCCTGGGGACACACAGGGCCTGGGTTAACCTCTACATCACCTGAGGAACAGAGGAGTAGGAAGAGGGTACGGCTAAAGGCTATCAGAACTGGTCGTCTAGTATGTTGGGAACAGAGAATAAAAGGAGCAGATTTCTGGGCGTGGTAGGATAGATTCTAGGCATAATGTACAGACAGGGGTATGGTAGGGTGCGGGTACAGTGGAGCTAAACCTAGGCATTGAGTGACGATGAGAGAGGTTGCATCTCTGGAGGCGCTAGGTGCGGTCTCCGCATGTGTGGGGGGTGGGACAAGGGGGCTATCTGAGGCATGTTGAGCAGGACTAGGGGCTCCGCAGTAAAATAAAACAATGATATCTACCCTAAACAACAGTATACAAGGCATATTGACATCAGAGAAAGGCATAAAGCGATCACAGGTGTTGATTGGGAGAGCTAAGACAACAATGGGTAAACAGCTAGGACAATAACAATGGGTAAATGGCGATGAATGGGCAGAGAGGGTCAGTTACCTACACACAGAGCCTGAGTTCGAGGCTGGGGCCAACAGATTATCAAAATGAAGTAGCGTGTTAATGAACAGTCCAGAAGGCATCAGCTGTGTAGCCGAGGGTCCAATGAGCAGCGATAGGTTAAACAGGGAGCCATTCGGTAGTCGATTACTACGCTAGGCGAGCGGGAGACACAGTGTTCAGGAAGCTAGCGGGCCGGGGCTAGCAGATGGATCATCACTGATATCCACGACGCAGAGGCTGGTTGAGAGCACATCGGTCGAATTACGTCAGCAAACCAGTCGTGATGGATCAGCTCCATGTCGACAAAGGGTCCAGGCCGATTGGCAAGAGAAGTATTGTTGTTGGTGTGGTTCAATTTTGAATTTATGGGTCCTACAGTAGGTCTATGTTGTTGTTAGGTGAAGTTATGGGTCCTACAGTAGGTCTATGTTGTTGTTAGGTGAAGTTATGGGTCCTACAGTAGGTCTATGTTGTTGTTAGGTGAAGTTATGGGTCCTACAGTAGGTCTATGTTGTTGTTAGGTGAAGTTATGGGTCATACAGTAGGTCTATGTTGTTGTTAGGTGAAGTTATGGGTCCTACAGTAGGTCTATGTTGTTGTTAGGTGAAGTTATGGGTCCTACAGTAGGTCTATGGAATTGGTATTTGTAGTTTCTTCAACCAAATCAGTCTGGCACACTGCTTAGAGTTTCAACAACTTGAATAACTTATTTCTAGCCTTCAATCATCGATGTTATTACTAATGTTTGAACAAGACTAAATATGACTATTGTTTCTCACTTGACTGACAATTGTCAAATAATTTGAACATTCATTACAGATGTCAACATCATGGCTACGCTGTTGGCATCACCTTTTACAATGGATTTCTGCTGTTGTGGGCCTTTAACCATCTGTCTGACTTGTTGTTCACACAGGAGAGAAACGTGACTATCGTGGATCCTCTGGGGAGCTTCAACAACATCATGATGCTGATGAGGCAGAGAAGAGTCTCTCCAGATCAGAACACCTCAAGAAACACCAGCAGAGACCCACAGGGAATAAATCTCACCACTGTTTTGATTGTGGGAAGAGTTACTTAAGATCAAAATCACTAAAAGTACACATGAGAATTCACACTGGAGAGAAATCTTATAGCTGTGATCAATGTGGGAAGAGTTTTACTACATCTAGGCATCTGATTGTACACCAGCGAGTACACACAGGAGAGAAGCCTTATAGCTGTAATCAATGTGGGAAGAGTTTTACTCAGTCAGGCAGCCTGTTATCGCACCATAGAAAACACACAGGAGAGAAACCTTACAGCTGTGATCAATGTGGGAAGAGTTTTACTCAGTCAAGCAACCTAGTATCACACCAGAGAACACATACAGGAGAAAAATCATATAGCTGTGATCAATGTGGAAAGAGTTTTACTACATTTAGGCATCTGATTGTACACCAGAGAATACACACAGGAGAGAAACCTTATAGCTGTGATCAATGTGGGAAGAGTTTTACTAGATCTAGCCATCTGATTTTACACCAGAGAACACACACAGGAGAGAAACCTTATAGCTGTTGTGAATGTGGGATGAGTTTTACTCAGTCAAGCCACCTGGTGTCACACCAGAGAACACACACAGGAGAGAAACCTTATAGCTGTGATCAATGTGGGAAGAGTTTTGTTACATCTAGCCATCTGATTGTACACCAGAGAACACACACAGGAGAGAAACATTATAGCTGTGATCAATGTGACAAGAGATACTCTGTTAAACGATCTCTGATCAAACATCAGAAAATACATGAAGGAGTTGTTTCATGATATCAATGAAATAATGTCACAATGTAGAATGTTTTAACATTGTAGTAGGAGTATTTTAGTGATGTCACAATGTAGAACCCTAAACGTTTGCCCCCTGTTCAATTGATTTCAGCCTCAGGGGAAAGATCCAGGCTCTGAAATGAAAGAGTTACTATTTATATGATTTAACAAACAGTGAATAACAAAAAAAGAGTTGTGTTACACTGACCACGTTGGTGACCCACTGGAATCACAATGTAACACTTCAAAATGTAGCTAGATGTTTTCTACAAATGGTCCTCTAACCAGGGATATACACATTATTCCCAGATTCCGTGTGGTTTTTGAGCTGTTAGTTTTAACAGGACGTGCAACCTCATCTCCCTCCTCTCGGCACAATTGATTTCAACATGATATTGATGACTGATGACAAATAAGTGTTGCGTTCCTTTGTTTAGCGACCCCTACATTTAAATGCATCACTCCCAAATGTAGCTGACTGTCTTCTGCAGGTTGTGAGGTAAAAGATATCTCTCATTTCCATGTGTTTTTAATTGTGTTAGTTTCAACATCACGTACAACCTGATTTCCCCCCTAATTGATATCAGTGATTTATTGCTACTTGTCAAAACAACAGTGTTTCTGGTGCTTGTGCAGTTTATAAGGAGCTTGTTTAAAAAATACATGTAATATGATTATTGAGGCAGATGTTTGTGTATATAGCACATTTTATGTTTAGGTTTTCAATTTATCCCAAACTGTTTCTGCGTATTGGTTATTGATTTGGACACGTTAAAACTGTGTTTTGACATTGGGGATATCCCACCTAGCAAAATGTCATTGAATATTTCATATTTACATTCTGTGTAACATTTAGTAATCATAATTATTTTTAATTTTTTTTGGTACAATTTATATTGACATTGTTGCCCTGCTTTTAGAATATCAGGGTTCATTCTCAGATGTGCCAACCCAAATGTACTAGAGCATGACATTGGGGACTGGGCCCCGATCCAACAACATGCCTATCTAGTGAACCCTGAAAAGAGAGAGAAGCTCCGCAGTGAGGTGGAAAGTTACTACGGATATTGCAGGAGTTTCCTCTTGAAATCAGACATGTCCGTGGTAAGGACAGCTCGGTTGCTGATTGTCTCAAGGGTTGGCAGTCAAAAAGATTTGTGTTTTGTGTTTAGCCAGTGCGTCACAATTTATTTTGACTGCACGTTTTCCGTATTGGAGATTAGTTTTGTTTGGGCTCGTTCCAAGGGGATGAGAGTTCTAGAAGCTAGTGAGTTTTAGGAAGACAAAAGTTTTTTTTCTTTCTTATTTTTAATTCTTGACAGCCAGTAGACACCATGTTTATATTGGTGAAGGTGAAGATTTGTAGTTGATTATAATGTGAAATGGAAGTTGTTTTCTGTTGGTGGTAAGCAACCTTGTCCAACAAAAATATAGGATATATTTGTGGTCTTAAGGGGGAAGGTGTTACAGGCTTTGGTTTTTCCATATATGTTTTGAGGTTGGACTTTAGCTCGTAGGAAAGGGGGATACCTAGTCAGTTGTACAACTGAATGCATTCAACTGAAATGTGTCTTCGGTGCACAGATTGGTGTCACCTCGTTAGTCAGTATGTGTTACACCTGTGCTGGCTTGTCCATCTCGTTAGTGGGAAGGTGTTTCACCTGAGCTGGTCCAGGTTCTATTTAAGAGTGTCTGGCCCAGTGCTCCAGGTTCTATTTAAGAGTGTCTGGCCCAGTGCTCCAGGTTCTATTTAAGAGTATCTGGTCCAGTGCTCCAGTTGTCTTGATAGATGTGGAGAGTCAACACCTTTAGTTGCTCCACCTTTTTGGTTTCCTTCCTGTCTTTAAGTTTGGTGTGGGTTTTTCTTTTGTTTGCCTCTTCTTGGGAAGATTTAGTGGGTCTCATGGTGGGTGTCTTTTAGGTCCCAGTTGTTGTTACTAGTCAACTTTCAGTGGACACTGTGAGAGCAAAACTGGAAGATTATGTTATAATACTTTTTTTGCATCAAATGATTGTTTTATACAACAGAATAGAGGGTTCTTAGAACTATTGTGTCTGTTTGTTCCACTGAGGATGGTCCTCTGGGAGAGAACACTGACAGGAGATTTACCATGTCTTTTGGGTGATAAAACCTAAAGAGACCGCATTCCAGAGCATGAGTTCATGTTTTTGTTCTATATGGTATCAGGGAGAGATGACCCCAGGGCCAGACCCTGGTCTCTACACAGAGTACTGTTGTTACAGCAGATGGTGTCTGCTGAGAATTATAAGTATCTTTCATACAGATCTTAACCTTGTGACCCGTTCTATACAGCTGTTGTTCGTCATGTAGGTTGAAAGGGGTGTATCTTGGCTATAAAAGACCTTTGTACTTTTGTCTCTGGGCTCTTAACCAATCATCTGGGTTGATTTGTCGACCAGCCATCATTATCGTAGATGAACTCAATTGATTCCCTTTATATGTGTGTTTTATTGACCTGCTCCCTTATTAATCAGTCAATAAAGATTTAGTTGAAGAATAACTCTGACTTGTGTGATCAGTTTGTCTCCTCATTTGATATTAAAGAAATTAACCACATTTGGCGACGGGGATGTGAATCTTCACTTGGTGACCGCTCCTGACGACCTGGGTAAATGGTGCACGAGGTATCCCTCTAACCTGGGATCTCAGGGAGACCACACTTCGGGAACAGAGCAGATGGACCCACCTTTGATCTGAGTGGCAGCGAGCCGGGTGGATACCAGATCTCGAATGTAGTTTTAAAATTAGAGAACGAAACACGCAAAGAGGAGTTTTTAGAAAAGCCTTGTAGGCTCTGAGTGTGTATTCCTGTGTGAGGGGGGCATCTTGGAGGCGTAACAGGGCCGAGGCAGTGGAGGATGATCGGAGAGTTAGTCGACTCAAAGACACCTATCATTGGTCGGTTGCAGGCGACCTAGAGCTCTCCTGACACTGAATTGATCACAGTGGGGATTAGGGAGGGGAGGGGCCAGGGTGACTGTGGGTTCTGTGTGAAACACGGTACCTGGTGAAACTCTATTGGAAGAAGGACCTCATTCTGAAAAGTGTCTGTGTGACCATCTAAGTGATCCTCAGAAGTTATTTTATTTTAAATGTGCTGGCCAGGTATGCCCTGGGTTTGGTCATTTAGAGTTTTGGACATGTATGATATAGTATAAGCTAGTAAGGTGCACCTGTAATTGTTTTAAACCTGTAATTGTTTTAAACCTGTTCCCCATTTTAGAAGTATTGAAAGATGTAAATGTATGAGTTGCATTATACTAGGAACTAACCAGGAGATAGAAATTAGAAAATATTCCTGCAGGTTAAAATATTGTAAAAAAAACGAATTGATTAGGAATGTTTGGGAATAGCGTTGTGTGACTGTGATATGAGAGTTGTATGACTGCGATAAGAGAGTTGTATGACTGCGATATGAGAGTTGTGTGACTGCGATATGAGAGTTGTGTGACTGTGATATGAGAGTTGTGTGACTGCGATATGAGGAGTTAAGGACTGAGTCTTAATCTGAAGTTTGGATAGTAACGTATAGAAAAATGCTTAATCAGATGATTGACATGTGGATAATAAGTGTTGATATAACGTTATCTTGGTGTTCCGTTCCTTCACTGCCATCATAGAATATCGCGGGGTGGTATTGAGAGGGGGATGATATTTTAGAAAGCAGCGGAAGGTCTATATTTCCTGGGAGGCTTGATTTTGTCGCGGTCTCTGGGAGGTTAGAGAACCGTTGAGGATCCCATGACGGGTCGGTCATTGTCCGGGAAACAAACGTATAGTTTTTTGGTTCCGCTAGGAGTATGTTTGGAGAGCTGCTTCATAGCTGCGGAGAGTCCTTGAAAAAGCAAATGGAATGGTTGTCGTGAGTACCTGAGAATTTCTTACGTTTTATATGGATTCTGTGAATATTTTAAAATATGATGAATTGTATGTGTGTGTATAATCGATTACTAGAGATTTGATAAAGTAATACGGGGAATATAATTAGATACAATTTAAACAACACATATGTAGACGAACGTAGGTTTTGAGGTGGGTATCTTTAATGGATCATTTGATAAAGATGAGGTTTAAGCATTATTAAACTGTCTACAAAGTCTGGCCAATTGTCTCAGAAACTGGAGAGTGTCCACTTTAGGTTACGTTACCCTAACGATGTAATTATAAAACGCTTATTGGATTTTCTCCGTCCGGGTACTACATTTGAAATAAAACTGCCCTTAGGGGGGTGTTATAGGTCATCTAAGGGTCATGATAAGGCTGTACTAAATGTTATATTATATGTATTATATATTATAAATGTTGGATGTATTATAATAATTGTTTATGCTTATGTTGTATTGATAGAAGGGGTGGGGTTGTAAGTCCTTCCCTCCTTACATTTATAGGGTCCTAGACTTTAGATTAACAATATATATTAATTGTAGAGGTTTAGTATTGTTCTAAAGTTGTTTTAGTTCTCTCTCTCTCTCTCTCTCTCTCTCTGCTTTTATAAAGAGACCCATCTGGGAAAATGTATGACTGAGATGGAGCTCTGTAGGGGAGTGGGGGAGATAAGAGACTAGTCAAGACATTCCACAATAAATCAACTTTGGGGAGTGGACATTTAGTGCCTAGCTTTTACATAAACACTGGAACTCTATGTTTGTGCAGCTGTGGATGCATGGGCTTGGTCTGATAAGTAGATAATAATAACGAATGCAGTGACATCACAGGGGGTTGGCTACAAGCATGATAAAAGCAACTTAAACTTTCCCTATAGTGCAGAACTTACTCTGAAACATGCATGCTATGTTCCTGTTTGTCAACTTCTGTCTGCTATTGCATTAATAAAGGTTTTTGAATGATTTAATTAAAGATATTGTCATAATGCTAATTTCACCAATGAGCCAATGATTGATAAGGAAACAAGGAACGAACCCTAACAGGGGGGGGAAAGGGTTCTTCCCAGTATGAGAGGAGTTGCTAGATTTATTGAGTAAACTTTTTTCCATAAAGTTAGAGTGAACCCCACCTTCTAAGAAGTTCTTTGAAGAACCTTTTGGGGCTGTTTTTCATTGGCAACAACCCGACGGTTCTTAGGGGATCTGAGAACAACTCCAGTTCAACCCTTCATTTGTAGAGTGTACTCGGCTCTATTTACTCTCAGATTCAAACATGATGATTAGCATCAACGATCAAGTCAGCTGCTGCTGCTCCAATACAGTATGAGGTGAGACGGTGAACTGATGTTGAATTGGGCAGTCAGCTGCTGCTGGTCCAATACAGTATGAGGTGAAACGGTGAACTGATGTAGAACTGGACAGTCAGCTGCTGCTGCTCCAATACAGTATGAGGTGAGACGGTGAACTGATGTTGAACTGGGCAGTCAGCTGCTGCTGCTCCAGTACAGTATGAGGGGAGACTTCCTCTGACACCGCCTGGTATAGAGGTCCTGGATGGCAGGAAGCTTGGCCCCAGTGATGTACTGGGCTGTACGCACTACCCTCTGTAGTGCCTTGTGGTCAGAGGCAGAGCAGTTGCCATATCAGGCAGGGATGCAACCGGTCCGGATGCTCTCGATGGTGTAGCATGGTTTAGATGGCAAATATTTATGTCCCCTTAGCGGTTCATCACGTCAGCAAAAGGGAATATGATCCATCATATATGTTTATTTACATTAGTGCAAATTGTCCACTGATATTGGTGTAATTTCTCACCCCTTTTGGCTGTATGAAAGTTAATTTCCCCTCAGGCACATGAATTTGTTATTTGATATTATGAAGGTAATTTGTGTCAAGTGTACTTTCCCCACTCATTCACCCCATCTCTTTACATTGCTTATGCATATTCGGTGGCAAGACTCAAATTCCGAACACAATGCCCATCCTGGTATATCTAAACCTAATGCAAACACATTGTGACTTTTGTGCATCCAGATCTAATGCACCTTGGAGTGATCAGATGACAGAAGTCACATTTAGGTGCCAGGTATAACTGAGGCCATAGATGCTTCATATCCATTACTTTGAGTGTTTTATATAATATGGTAATATAATAATAATATAATATTACTAAATGTGTTGCAGGGGCAGTCAAGAAATGGAACGGCAAGGCCACATAACATGACATAAGCAGAGCTGTGGGAGACCACCTCAAGCCCCTGGTAGAGCCGGGGGTGGTGTTTACCACTCTACCACGCCTTCAGCAGGCTGGAAAAGTGATACAGTTTTTATATTTGTTCATTGGTTTGGCAAGAGTCTTGATTGCTCAGTCATTGGGTTAATTTGTTTTACAATATGTTCTAATCAAATCAAGCTTTATTTATTTATACAGCACATTTCAGACATGGATGCAACAATAACTTCACAGGAAACAATGAAAATAAACATATTTAGTACACAACATACATAAGAGGTTAAAAAACAAGATTAATGAGCTTTCTAAGGAAATGCCATTGATTAAAATATTAACAATTGGATGCAACATCCAACCCAAAATATAAGCTTGTTTAACTACATTGTGGGTTACGTTCCCCATCAAAAGAATCTAACAGAAGAGGGAACTAACAAAGAGTCACTGACAACAACCACAACTAAACAGGTGGGGTTTTAGGAGGGGTTCTGAAAGACACTATGGGGGTGTCCACTGAAAGTTGACTAGTAACAACAACTGGGACCTAAAAAAACACCCACCATGAGACCCACTAAAGAAAAACCCTCTCCCAACTTAAAGACAGGAAGCAAACCAAAAAGGTGGCGCAACTAAAGGTGTTGACTCTCCACATCTATCAAGACAACTGGAGCACTGGGCCAGACACTCTTAAATAGAACCTGGCGCACTGGGCCAGACACTGTTAAATAGAACCTGGAGCACTGGGCCAGACACTCTTAAATAGAACCTGGAGCACTGGGCCAGACACTCTTAAATAGAACCTGGGCCAGCTCAGGTGAAACACCTTCCCACTAACGAGATGCACAAGCCAGCACAGGTGTAACACATACTGACTAACGAGATGACACCAATCGGTGAGTCCTACGTGCTAACGAGCTAAAGTCCAACCTCAAAACATAAATGGAAAAACCAGACTAACACCTTCCCCCTTAAGACAACAAAGATATCCTATAATTTTGTTGGACAAGTTTGCTCACCACCAACAGGAAACAACTTCCATTTCACATTATAATCAACTACAATGCTTCACCTTCACCAATATAAACCTGGTGTCTACCGGCTGTCAACAATTAAAAACACTTATTCCTAAATAATAATATACAATAGTATTCTTTTCTTCAAAATGTTCTTTATAGAATCCTAAAACTCACTAGCTTCTAGAACTCTTCTTCCTTAAACACACTAGCTTCTAGAACTCGTCTTCCTTAAACTCACTAGCTTCTAGAACTCGTCTTCCTTAAACTCACTAGCTTCTAGAACTCGTCTTCCTTAAACTCACTAGCTTCTAGAACTCTTGTCCACTTTTTATTTAACCTTTATTTAACAAGGCAAGTCAGTTAAGAACAAATTCTTATTTACAATGACGGCCTAGGAACAGTGGGTTAACTGCCCTGTTCAGGGGCAGAACAACAGATTAGGAACGACGGCCCAACGCTCTAACCACTAGGCTACCTACCTGCAAGTAAATTGAAATTAAGTTATTTTCAAGTCATTATATTTTCAACCCTCAACTACAAACGAACACATATTTTATTGGACGTTGGGCATAGTCTTATTTTCAACGTCTTTTCAATGACATTTTGCTAGGTGGGATATCCCCAATGTCAAAACACAGTTTTAACGTGTCCAAATCAATAACCAATATGCAGAAACAGTTTGGGATATATTGAAAACCTAAACATAAAATGAGCTTTATACACAAACATCTGCCACAATAATCATATTACTTGGATTTTTTAAACAAGCTCCTTATAAACTGCACAAGCACCAGAAACACTGTTGTTTTGACAAGTAGCAATAAATCACTGATATCGATTAGGGGGGAAATCAGGTTGTATGTGCTGTTGAAACAAACACAACTAAAAAAACATGTATATCTTTTACCTCACTGGTTAGAGGACAACCTGCAGAAGACAGTCAGCTACATTTGGGAGTGATGCATTTAAATGTAGAGGTCGCTAAACAAAGGAACACAACACTTATTTGTCATCACTCATCAATATCATGTTGAAATCAATTGTGCCGAGAGGAGGGAGATGAGGTTGCACGTCCTGTTAAAACTAACAGCTCAAAAACCACACGGAATCTGGGAATAATGTGTACATCCCTGGTTAGAGGACAAACACAACTCTTTTTTTGTTAGTCACTTTTTGTTAAATCACATAAATAGTAACTCTTCCATTTCCCCTGAGGCTAATATCCATATCATGTTGAAATCAATTGATAAGGGGGCAAA
>QNTS01007642.1:6568-22171 GCA_003317085.1 Hucho hucho
ATCATATAGAACTACCTGGTTAAATAAAGGTGTATTATGACATCATATAGAACTACCTGGTTAAATAAAGGTGTATTATGACATCATATAGAACTACCTGGTTAAATAAAGGTGTATTATGACATCATATAGAACTACCTGGTTAAATAAAGGTGTATTATGACATCATATAGAACTACCTGGTTAAATAAAGTTGTATTATGACATCATATAGAACTACCTGGTTAAATAAAGGTGTATTATGACATCATATAGAACTACCTGGTTAAATAAAGGTGTATTATGACATCATATAGAACTACCTGGTTAAATAAAGGTGTATTATGACATCATATAGAACTACCTGGTTAAATAAAGGTGAAATAAATAAATAAATATCAAAATGTGCCATTGAGAGAAGTGCATGACTGATGCAGTATGTTCAAGTAGCACGCAAATCTTTGAGTTGTTGAATAGCAGTTGTCTGAAAACTCTCCTCAGAACATCTCTTTTCACATTAGCCTCACCTGTTAAAGCTCTTGTAGTCAGGAGCCTCTGGTCTGGGCTCAGGGACAGGCATCCTGATATTGAGGGTCGCGGCCAGGTTGGGGTCGTTAATGATAGCCTGCTCCCAAGGGGAATGGTAGGACTTGGGTATAGCTGTAGAGTTGAACGTCTCTGCAGGGACATCCTTCAAGGGGCCTCCATATCCTGAGACACATACCAAGAAGATAGGATCATAAGACCAACAGACACTCACTTATCCTATCAACAAATTAGCAGGTCTGTGGGGTTGGACTTAAGTGGGATAAATGATTACTGGCAATTTCTTGCTTGTCGTCCTTTCCCTTGAAATATGAAAAGGACTAGGGCATTGAGAATGTATTTTGTTGTGAGAGGTGAGTTAGAATTAATGGTGTAACCCGTAGACTAGGGTTCCCCAACTGGTGGCCCGCCAAGTTTTCATTGTTGGACATAAAAGACTGTAAAAACAACTGATTTTAATTTAAGAAATCTGTTCCCAAGTATTCCCAAGAATTATAGAGAAACACGGGATTGTATACAAACGTAAGCAAGGTTTGAAATGATTATGTTTTAGTCAAACATTATATCTATTTGGGCTTCATGCAGTCAATTTGCAGTCTACAAATTATTTGTAATTATGTTCCGCCCCCCGACCATCCTCTCCAGAAAAAATTGGCTCGTGGCTGTATCTAGTTGATGATCCCTGGTGTAGACAGAGCAAGGTAACAAAGACAACACATTAGTCCCTCAGTTATTACCACCTTTTCTTCAATGCTAATTTCATCAAGACATAACAAAAATGTAAATTTTTGTTTAGTATTATCTGTTTTTATTGTTTGGAAAACAATATCGGTGTCAACATGACTGTGGCGGTGCTGTTTTATCAATAACCACCATTATTAAATAACAGTATGAACTAGAGCAGTGGAAAAAGTGACGTAGACCCAACAAGTCATGTAGAATCAACACAATTTTGTCCGTCATTATCATCTCAAGTCTTAAAATAGTGCACACCGTAAGTGTGCTTTCATCCTTGGTGTGAAAAGCGGGTTGGTCCAGTTGACATGGGTTGACACCGTGTTTGGTCATATCAGATTCTACAAGAGTGTTCTGTTGGGATCCCCTGCTGACAATTTAACAGATAGCAAGGCACCGCAGGGAAAGGAAATGCTTCTCATGTATCCTGCTTAAAGGCCAGAGGGCTGCTGAGTCGCTATGGGGAATTAGACTTGTCCTTAGAGGTAACATGAGCATCTACATAGGGCCTTAAAAATACATTCACAACCCATTCCTAAGCAGTACATAAGCAGTTCATAAATGCTAAAGTCAACAATTGCAAGACGTAGCGTACACATCAATTTGTAGTTGTTATGAATGCGGTATGTATGAGTTATGACTGTGTTATGAAGTCCTTATGTAGGTTCCCTTCAAGTGAAGCATTACTCATGTATAACACTATGTAATAATGACAAAGATATTTCAATCAAGCTTTATTATCCCCTTAAACTATGTTATTCTGCCTTATAAGCATTCATACATTTAGAAACAGAATGTATGTATTGATGTGGTAGCTACATACCTGGTGCAATGCTTTCTGGGTTTCCTGGGGTGGGTGTGTAAGGAAGTGTTTTCGATCCCTCTTTGTGTTCGGCGCTGTCTGCATTCTCAGCTAGAAGATCCCTCTGGAAATAAAATTGAAAGTATTTTGTTATTAGCTACGCTTTCCCCTTTTGCGCAGTTCTGAACCTATCTAATTTATTCATTTGGGGATTAGCTGCACCAAATTGTTGACTTTGCGTAAATGAGACCCACTAGGTAAATGGGTAGGTTGCTCACAGGTTTCACGAGCGTGTTAGCTTAGCTCACAGCTAAAGCTTGGGCACAACGTCAAAGCAAGATCAGCTACCGCCAAAATGCCCATCAAAAGACTTGAAATAGCAATTAGTTCATGTTTGTTTGCAATGTTGAGAATTTATGTGCAATGTTGCTCCATTTGAACAGTTGCCAAAAGTGAAAACAGTAATTTGCAACCAGATACCCCCCCCAAGATACCCCTGTGGACTGGCATCTAACCAATGCACACATGAACATATAATTCCTTCAGAAAGTATTCATACCCCTTGACTTATTTACATTTTTTCACAGCCTGAATTCAAAATTGATTAAATATATATTTTTCTCATACGTCTACACACAATACCCTATGACGACAAAGTGAAAATATGTTTGTAGACATTTTTGCATATTTATTGTAAACAAAATTCAGAAATATCTCATTTACTTAAGTATTCACACCTCTGTCAATACATGATAGAATCCCCTTTGGCAGTGATTACAGCTGTGAGTCTTTCTGGGTAAGTCTCTAAGAGCTTTGCACACCTGGATCGTACAATATTTGCACATTATTCTTTTAAAAATTCTTCAAGCTCTGTCAAGTTGGATTTTGATCATTGCTAGACAGCCATTTTCAAGTCTTGCCATAGATGTTCAAGCTAATTAAAGTAGAAATGGTAACTAGGCCAATCAGGAATATTCAGTGCCGTCTTGGTAAGCGACTCCAGCGTATATTTGGCCATGTGTTTTCGGTTATTGTCTCCCAGTGTCTGGTGGAAAGCAGACTGAACCAGGTTTTCCTCTAGGATTTTTCCTGTGGTTAGCTCTATTCCGTTTCTTTTTATCCTAAAAAACTCCGTAGTCCATGCCTATGACAAGCATACACATAACAGGATGCAGCCACCACCATGCTTGAAAATATGAAGAGTGGTCCTCAGTGATGTGTTAGATTTGCCACCAAACATACAATAATGCTTTGTATTCAGGACATAGGTTAAACTGCAAAATAATTGACTGAGAAATTAACTTTAAGTGCCTTATTGCAAACAGAATGCATGTTTTGGAATATCTTTTTCTGTATAGGCTTCCTTCTTTTCTTTATGTCATTTAGGTTAGTATTGTGGAGTAAATACAATGTTGTTGATCCATCCATTCTCCTATCACAGCCATTAAACTCTGTAACTGTTTTAAAGTCACCATTGGCTCATGAGCAGTTTCCTTCCTCTCCGCAACTGAATTAGGAAGGACACCTGTATCTTTGTAGTGACTGGGTTTATTGCTACACCATCCAAAGTGTAATTAATAACTTTACCATGCTCAAAGGGATAGTAATTTTTTGGAAAACTTCCCTGGTCTTTGTGGTTGAATCTGTGTTTGAAATTCACAGCTCGAATGAGGGACATTATAGATAATTGTATGTGTGGGGTACAGAGGTGAGGTAGTCATTAAAAAATCATGTTAAACACTATTATTGCACAAGGAATGATTCCATGTGACTTATTATGTGACTTGTTAAGCACAATGTTACTCCTGAACTTATTTAGGCTTGCCACAATGAAAGGGTTGAATACTTATTGACTGAAGACATTTCACCTTTTCATTTTTAATTAATTTGTAAAAATTTCAAAAACATAATTCCACTTTGACATTATGTGGAGTAAGTAAAAGGCTGGGAATACTTTCTGAAGTAACACACACACACACACACACACACACACACACACACACACACACACGCACGCACACACACACGCACGCGCGCGCACACGCACACACACAATCTGCAAGCAACTGATAAGCAACATAGAAACTCTTGAGCAAAGTGCTCCAGGAGCCTCTGGCCAGAGTAGGTGCAGGGAAAGGGCACCAGGCACATGTTTCTCCATATCTCCCATGTGTTGTAACACTTTTGTCGGGGTGCACACATCATTCACATTCCATTAGAAACCTATTTAAAATCCAGTAATCTAGTTGCAATAAAGCACTTTTGGATCCAAGTAAACAATGAAACAATGTTACTGTACTGTAAATGAAAAGAATCACAAATACTATTTAAATCACAAAGTCCAGAGATCCAATAATGTGATCCTAGGATTCAACTGGTCGTGAGACTGGTCGTGACATTACAACGTAAACTAAGTTGACTGTGCCTTTAAACAGCTTGGAAAATTCCAGAAAATGATGTCATGGCTTTAGAAGCTTCTGATAGGCTAATTGACATAATTTGAGTCAATTGGAGGTGTACCTGTGGATGTGTTTCAAGGCCTACCTTCAAACTCAGTGCCTCTTTGCTTGACATCATGGGAAAATCAAAAGAAATCAGCCAAGACCTCAGAAGAAAATTGTAGACCTCCACAAGTCTGGTTCATCCTTGGGAGCAATTTCCAAACGCCTGAAGGTACCACGTTCATCTGTACGAACAATAGTACGCAAGTATAAACACCATGGGACCACGCAGCCGTCAAAACCGCCATAAAAAAGCAAGACTACGGTTTGCAACTGCCCATGGGGACAAAGATCATACTTTTTGGAGAAATGTCCTCTGGTCTGATGAAACAAAAATAGAACTGTTTGGCCATAATGACCATCGTTATGTTTGGAGGAAAAAGGGGCAGGCTGCAAGCCGAATAACACCATCCCAACTGTGAAGGACGGGGGTGGCAGCATCATGTTGTGGAGGTGCTTTGCTGCAGGAGCGACTAGCACACTTCACAAAATAGATGGCATCATGAGGAAGGAAAAACAACAAATTCAAGGTATTGGAGTGGCAATCGCAAAGCCCTGACCTCAATCCTATAGAACATTTGTGGGCAGAACTGAAAAAGTGTGTGCGTGCAAGGAGGCCAACAAACCTGACTCAGTTACACCAGCTCTGTTAGGAGGAATGGGCCAAAATTCACTCAACTTACTGTGGGAAGCTTGTGGACCCAAGTTTGACCCAAGTTAAACAATTTAAAGGCAATGCAACCAAATACTAATTGAGTGTATGTAAACTTCTGACCCACTGGGAATGTTATGAAAGAAATAAAAGCTGAAATAAAACATTCTCTCTACTATTATTCTGACGTTTCACATTCTTAAAATAAAGTGGTGATCCTAACTGACCTAAGACAGGGAATTTTTACTAGGATTAAATGTCAGGAATTGTGAAGAACTGAGTTTAAATGTATTTGGCTAAGGTGTATGTAACCTTCCAACTTCAACTGTTTGTGAAATTAATTTTGATAGGCTATGGTTTAGGTGTAGCCTACGGCTACATTTCGAATACACTTGTCTGTCATAGTGGGACCAATATCTACCTTGTGTTATAAGGGCTATAATGTACTACGTGTTGTGACCTTCATTCATTTCAGGTGCACCCCCATGGATTTCGTCCTAGTGCCGGTCCTGAAGTTGAATGTAAGTCTAAAATGAAGCTGTCTTCTGAAACTCTACAAACAAGACCCTGCCTGTCACAGCTCTTTCTGCTC
The DNA here is from genome assembly GCA_003317085.1 of Hucho hucho. Classification (NCBI taxonomy): domain Eukaryota; kingdom Metazoa; phylum Chordata; class Actinopteri; order Salmoniformes; family Salmonidae; genus Hucho; species Hucho hucho. Next base: position 12,376 of record QNTS01007642.1, read on the forward strand.
CAGCGGAGCATCTAGATTACTAAATTACACAAATGTACATGTAAAAGTCCTTACACTCAGCTGCACGTTTGCCTCATTTTGGATACTTTCAAACGTGTATTTCTCCGATCTTCGCTGGCGCATTTTGAAAAGACGAGAGCCTCTGTTGGATTGCAGTGACAGCTCCTCCAGCATGATGTCTTTGGGAATGCTAACCTTTATCCCCAGGTCCATGGTGTCCCCTGGAAAAAGAACCAAAACAAGTTTCAGTAGATGCCCATAACTGACTTTCCATTAAAGGTAGACTCAGCAATGTGATATGATCTAACACGGTTGGACAAATTCCTGTTCACAGACATAAATAACAACAGAATTTAAATCTGTCAAAAACCGCCACTATTGGTTCTTCGCAATTTATACCCTCCTTTGAGATATGCCCATATTAGGATGAGCTAATAGTGCCGTATTGGCAGTCAGATTTTGTTATTGAGCATAGTAAACAGGAGGTCTTCCACCTGTTGTATAATGATGTCATATATGGTGATGTCATGAGTCTACTGCTCTAAACGTAAAGCAACTGCAACAAAAATGTAACCTTCAAGATTCCCTCAAGACTGTATTAGTTGCACAAAATATATCGTTTCCCTAAAGATATACAGTATATATATTTTTCCTGGCACTCTCCCTAAGACATACTGTACATAGCATGCATTTTTAACCATTTATGATTACGGCGAGACGTTTATCAATGGAGAAGTTAATTAACATTATTATTCTGAAATCATCTCAAGGGATAATATCAATCACATATCGTTCCTTCAAAATGCTTTCCTGCTGAGCAATTAGCATGCCTAAATCCAATGAATGTAGCTTCAAACCAAGCTGTATAGTAAACATCACAATCTGATAAAAGGTTGCACGTATATAATAATAATTGGTTGCCTCAATATACAGTATACTGCAATAGTTTAGTAATCATTTGGTTTCTCAATAGTTCTACATTGTGTGGTTATTAAACAAAATTGTGCGTTGTGTTGATTTAGGCATGCTCTTTGGACAATGCAACCACAGCCTAGTGAATTTCCATTGATTTGCACTCAACAGTGCTAATGCTACTTGCTATTTGCGAGTTCTGGAAAGTCTAGGTGAATTTTGATTGTACTCTTCAAGTCTGATTGAGACAAATGCAGTCTTACAATTTTGTATGTATTATTTCTTATTGAATTCAATTTGTATTATGTTATTGTTCCTCTTACTTATTGAAGGCTGAACATGATGCTTCCTCAATGAGCTATACCCAGACAGAATGTACTTCAGCTGTCGCAAACCCTCACGGTCCCCTAAATGGCTACACACAGTTGTCCTACCCTGCCCTCCACAACTCCCCACCTCACCAGCCCCAAAATAGCACTTTCAAAAGGACAACGACAGAAGGATTTGTCGATATAGGTAGTAGAACATCCCCATTAGTTATTTATGGCAACCGCTAGAGAAATGGCCCTGACATGTTCAACCCGGATCTGAATAACTGCCCTCTATCAGAAGAAGTTTGATTCTCTTTGCTGTCGAGGCTGTCTTTGAGCCCGGGCCCAGATCATACCATTGGCACCGTGGACCTCTCGAGAAATAGCCGCTGCATGCATCTTCCTCTCTCCAGCTGGCATTGTACAGAATTGCGACATTGTGGCTTTGGGGAAGGGTGGCACACGATTTGCCCCTGGGTACTGGAAACACATAAAGGACACAGGATGTACTTTCCGTTCTACCCCAGCTTAAAATTTTTCAAATTGTAGTGTTGACATGAACTGAACATTAGAGAGCCAACACATACTGTACTGCTATAAATAAAGTAAGATTACTGTTAGTGAGGGTTTGTAGTAAAGTGTTATTGCTCACATGTCACGTGCGATGCTGGTTGACCTATCGGATAACTACTGCATGTTGTTAAGACCACATTATGACATGCCATTAATGTCCTGTGAGTTAACGGTCATAAAATATAATGATGGGCCTCATGTCAGGTTTATGATAGCATTAGGTAAGAATTATGACATTTACTTCAAGAACCCGGTTTCTGTCAACCCCACACCAAAACATTACATCTAACTCATATAAGTCAGATTGGCAGGTGTCATTCATTGTTTGCGCTTGAAAAGCAAAGTCAACACTTACTTTAAAATAACCTTGTGAAGAATGCTAGTTGCTGCGCATTAAGGTATCACATGGCATTCAGCGTTGTGAATCATCAGTGTTGGGTGAGGGCTGAACATTGTGTCCCAGGGTAGAATGTGACACTGGAAACCCTTAACGTGATCTTGCCAAAATAAATATTTTTCTTTCGGCACAATGGCATTTGAAGAAAAAATATATATATTTCCGTGACAAATATAATAGCCTAGTTACCCTAAATCTAATTGCAGCTGTCCTAAAAAAACTGAAGTTACGGTGCTAAAATTTAGATTTTCTTTGCTTTGCAAACAAATGAAACGAAACAACAACGACCTTTGTATTCATATCACAACTTTCACTACAGCTCTCAATGTTGCCCCATCATGTTCATATCCTGTCCTATATGCATTATGTTTCAGACGTGTTGTACGAAATGTTTACTCTCAATGTTATGAATAAAATGTAGATCATTTATAGTGCTTTAAATATTTACAATAAAGAATTACATATCGAACATGAGAAATATAATGAGAACATGAGAGATGTTATTGAACACAATGTTCATAATCAGCTCTTAATACAACATAAACATAGAAACATTATTTCAGAGTGACTATGGTAGAACCTAACAGTTGTATTTTCGTTTGTAGCTTCTTGTTTTGTGTTCACAAAATAATAAAGAAGTTTGTTAGTAAGGGATGTGAGATATTGATTAATACAAAGGTTATATGACTGAATACGTCAGAAAATAGCATAATCAGAGTTAGTTGTGAATGGTCAAAGCACAAGACGTTGACACTAGTATTTTGCCATACCTCGGAATCACAACTGCACACCTTGATGGGACTAGTCCATACCTGTGTGTGTGTGTCCTGTCTGTCTTTTAAACGACCTGTATCCTTGACTGGAAGGCAAGGAGGCTCAGGGGTCGACCTAGGTAGTTTCAATCCACCCTGATCTTCACACTCCCGGCCACTGAAGCCAAACTGTTGGGGGGTGTCTCTGTGTCTGTTGTCAATGGAATGTAGCTTACATCAATAGGCTAAATTTAGCAGGCCAAACACTCAAAACCACTCACAAAGCAATGGGGACGTGGGGAGGCTATCAGAGAGAGGGAGAGGATGGGGCAGCCGACCTATGCCACCGGGCCCACACTGAAGGAGGGCTCTCCCCTCAAGAGCACTTGTGTTTCCTGGACCGTAGGAATGTCTAGGGAAGACTCTGGAAGTAGTGTTGGAGGGCCGGTAGGAGGCACTCTTTCCACTGGTCTAAAAATATAAAATACCAGTCAAAAGTTTGGGTTTTTCTTTATTTTTTATATTTTCTACATTGTAGAATAATATTGAAGACATCAAAACTATGAAAAAAAAACATATGGAATCATGTCACATATGGAATCATGTCACATACACATGGTTAGCAGATGTTAATGCGAGTGTAGCGAAATGCTTGTGCTTCTAGTTCTGACCATGCAGTAGCATCTAACAAGTAATCTAACAATTTCACAACAACTACCTTATACACACAAGAGTAAAGGAATGAATACGAGTATGTACATATAAATATATGGATGAGCGATGGCCGAACGGCATAGGCACAATGCAGTACAGTGGGGAAAAAAAGTATTTAGTCAGCCACCAATTGTGCAAGTTCTCTCACTTAAAAAGATGAGAGAGGCCTGTAATTTTCATCATAGGTACACTTCAACTATGACAGACAAAATGAAGAAAAAAAATCCAGAAAATCACATTGTAGGATTTTTAATGAATTTATTTGCAAATTATGGTGGAAAATAAGTATTTGGTCAATAACAAAAGTTTATCTCAATACTTTGTTATATACCCTTTGTTGGCAATGACAGAGGTCAAACGTTTTCTGTAAGTCTTCACAAGGTTTTCACACACTGTTGCTGGTATTTTGGCCCATTCCTCCATGCAGATCTCCTCTAGAGCAGTGATGTTTTGGGGCTGTCGCTGGGCAACACGGACTTTCAACTCCCTCTAAAGATTTTCTATGGGGTTGAGATCTGGAGACTGGCTAGGCCACTCCAGGACCTTGAAATGCTTCTTACGAAGCCACTCCTTCGTTGCCCGGGCGGTGTGTTTGGGATTATTGTCATGCTGAAAGACCCAGCCACGTTTCATCTTCAATGCACTTGCTGATGGAAGGAGGTTTTCACTCAAAATCTCACGATACATGGCCCCATTCATTCTTTCCTTTACACAGATCAGTCGTCCTGGTCCCTTTGCAGAAAAACAGCCCCAAAGCATGATGTTTCCACCCCCATGCTTCACAGTAGGTATGGTGTTCTTTGTCCTCCAAACACGACGAGTTGNCAACTCGTCGTGTTTGGAGGACAAAGAACACCATACCTACTGTGAAGCATGGGGGTGGAAACATCATGCTTTGGGGCTGTTTTTCTGCAAAGGGACCAGGACGACTGATCTGTGTAAAGGAAAGAATGAATGGGGCCATGTATCGTGAGATTTTGAGTGAAAACCTCCTTCCATCAGCAAGTGCATTGAAGATGAAACGTGGCTGGGTCTTTCAGCATGACAATAATCCCAAACACACCGCCCGGGCAACGAAGGAGTGGCTTCGTAAGAAGCATTTCAAGGTCCTGGAGTGGCCTAGCCAGTCTCCAGATCTCAACCCCATAGAAAATCTTTAGAGGGAGTTGAAAGTCCGTGTTGCCCAGCGACAGCCCCAAAACATCACTGCTCTAGAGGAGATCTGCATGGAGGAATGGGCCAAAATACCAGCAACAGTGTGTGAAAACCTTGTGAAGACTTACAGAAAACGTTTGACCTCTGTCATTGCCAACAAAGGGTATATAACAAAGTATTGAGATAAACTTTTGTTATTGACCAAATACTTATTTTCCACCATAATTTGCAAATAAATTCATTAAAAATCCTACAATGTGATTTTCTGGATTTTTTTTCCTCATTTTGTCTGTCATAGTTGAAGTGTACCTATGATGAAAATTACAGGCCTCTCTCATCTTTTTAAGTGAGAGAACTTGCACAATTGGTGGCTGACTAAATACTTTTTTTCCCCACTGTATATATATATATGAGATGAGTAATGTAGGATATGTAAACATTATAAAAAGTGGCATTGTTTAAAGTGGCTAGTGATACATTTATTACGTCCACTTTTTTATTATTAAAGTGGCAAGAGATTTGAGTCAGTATGTTGGCAGCAGCCACTCAATGTTAGTGATGGCTGTTTAACAGTCTGATGGCCTTGAGATAGAAGCTGTTTTTCAGTCTCTCGGTCCCAGCTTTGATGCACCTGTACTGACCTCGCCTTCTGGATGATAGGGTGAACAGGCAGTGGCTCGGGTGGTTGTTGTCCTTGATGATCTTTTTGGCCTTCCTGTGACATCGGGTGGTGTAGGTGTCCTGGAGGGCAGGTAGTTTACCCCCGGTGATGCGTTGGGCAGACCTCACTACCCCCTGGAGAGCCTTACAGTTGTGGGCGGAGTAGTTGCCATACCAGGCGGTGATACAGCCCGACAGGATGCTCTCGATTGTGCATCTGTAAAAGTTTGTGAGTGTTTTTGGTGACAATCCAAATTTCTTCAGCCTCCTGAGGTTGAAGAGGCGCTATTGCGCCTTCTTCACCACGCTGTCTGTGTGGGTGGACCATTTCAGTTTGTCCGTAATGTGTACGCCGAGGAACTTAAAACTTTCCACCTTCTCCACTACTGTCCCGTCGATGTGGATAGGGGGGTGCTCCCTCTGCTGTTTCCTGAAGTCCACGATCAACTCCTTTGTTTTGTTGATCGTGGACTCCCTGTAGGCCGTCTCGTCATTGTTGGTAATCAAGCCTACCACTGTAGTGTCGTCTGCGAACTTGATGATTGAGTTGGAGGCGTGCTTGGCCACACAGTCATGGGTGAACAGGGAGTACAGGAGAGGGCTGAGAACGCACCCTTGTGGGCCCCAGTGTTGAGGATCAGCGGGGTGGAGATGTTGTTTCCTACCCTCACCACCTGGGGGCAGCCCGTCAGGAAGTCCAGGACCCAGTTGCACAGGGCGGGGTTGAAACCTAGGGTCTCGAGCTTTATGACGAGTTTGGAGGGTACTATGGTGTTAAATGCTGAGCTGTAGTCGATGAACAGCATTCTTACATAGGTATTCCTCTTGTCCAGATGGGTTAGGGCAGTGTGCAGTGTGCAGTGTGATTGCGATTGCGTCGTCTGTGGACCTATTGGGACGGTAAGCAAATTGGAGTGGGTCTAGGGTGTCAGGTAGGATGGAGGTGATATGATCCTTGACTAGTCTCTCAAAGCACTTCATGATGACGGAAGTGAGTGCGACGGTGCGATAGTCATTTAGCTCAGTTACCTTAGCTTTCTTGGGAACAGGAACAATGGTGGCCCTCTTGAAGCATGTGGGAACAGCAGACTGGGATAAGGATTGATTGAATATGTTCGTAAACACACCTGTCAGCTGGTCTGCGCATGCTCTGAGGACGCGGCCAGGGATGCCCTCTGGGCCGGCAGGCTTGCGAGGGTTAACACGTTTAAATGTTTTATTCACAAAGGAGAGCCCGCAGGTTTTGGTAGCGGGCCGTGTCGGTGGCACTGTATTGTCCTCAAAGCGAGCAAAGAAGTTGTTTATTTTGTCTGGGAGCAAGACATCGTGGTCCGTGATGGGGATGGTTTTCTTTTTGTAGTCCGTGATTGACTGTAGACCCTGCCACATACCTCTCGTGTCTGAGCCATTGAATTGCGACTCTACTTTGTCTCTATAATGACGCTTAGCTTGTTTGATTGCCTTGCCGAGGGAATAGCTACACTGTTTGTATTCGGTCATGTTTCCGGTCGCCTTACCCTAATTAAAAGAAGTGGTTCGTGCTTTCAGTTTTGTGCGAATGCTGCCATCAATCCACGGTTTCTGGTTGGGGAAGGTTTCTGGTTGTGGGTACAACCAGAAAAGTGTTCTTCGAAGTAGCCATCCTTTGCCTTGCAAAGCTTTGCACACTCTTGGCATTCTCTCAACCAACTTAACGAGGAATGCTTTTCCAACAGTCTTGAAGGAGTTCCCACATATACTGAGCACTTGCTGGCAGATTTTTCTTCACTCTGCGGTCCAACTCATCCCAAACCATTTTAAGTGGGTTGAGGTTGGGTGATTGTGGAGGCCAGGTCATCTGATGCAGCACTCCATCACTCTCCTTATTGGTCAGCCTAGAGGTTTGTTGGGTCATGGTCCTGTTGAAAATCAAATGATAGTCCCACTAAGCGCAAACCAGATGGGATGGTGTATCGATGCAGAATGCTATGGTAGCCATGCTGGTTAAGTGTGCCTGGAATTCTAAATAAATCACAGACAGTGTCACCAGAAAAGCACCCCCACACCATCACACCTCCTCCTCCATGCTTCACAGTGGGAACCATACATGCGGAGATCATTCCTTCACCTACCCTGCGTCTCACAAAGACACGGCGGTTGGAACCAAAAATTGGACACCAGAACAAAGGACACATTTCCACCGGTCTAATGTCCATTGCTCGTGTTTCTTGGCCCAAGCAAGTCTCTTCTTCTTATTGGTGTCCTTTTGTAGTGGTTTCCTTTCAGCAATTCGACCACGAAGACCTGATTCACACAGTCTCCTATGAACAGTTGATGTTGAGATGTGTCTGATACTTGAACTCTGTGAAGCATTTATTTGAGCTGCAGTTAACTCTAATGAACTTATCCTCTGCAGCAGAGGTAACTCTGATTCTTCCTTCCCTGTGGCGGTCCTCATGAGAGCCAGTTTCATCATAGCGCTGGATTGTTTTTGCCACTGCACTTGGCATTTTCCAGATTGACTTACCTGACTGGACTGTCATTTCTGTCATTTCTCTTTGCTTATTTGAGCTATTCTTGCCATAAAATGGACTTGGTCTTTTACCAAATAGATTTATCTTCTGTATACCTCCCCTACCTTGTCACAACACAACTGATTGGCTCAAACGCATTAAGAAGGAAAGAAATTAACTTTTAACGAGGCACACGTGTTAATTGAAATGCATTCCAGGTGACTACCTCATGAAGCTGGTTGAGAGAATGCCAAGAGAGTGTGCAAAGCTGTCATCAAGGCAAAGGGTGGCTACTTTGAAGAATATAAAATACATTTGATTTGTTTAACACTTTTTTGGTTACTACATAATTCCATATGTGTTATTTAATAGTTTTGATGTCTTCACTATTATTCTACATTGTAGAAAATAGTAAAACATATAGAAAAACCCTTGAATGAGTAGGTATGTCCAAACGTTTGACTGGTACTCTGATATTATTATGTTTTTTTGTCTGTGTTGCATGTTGTTTTGGCATTAATATATGTCACATATCAGTTTGCAAACAATGTAAAGCTGTATACAAGCATGGTTTCTTTTCTGTCTTCGTGAGGAAGGCAGCTCCAAAATGCAGGTGTTTCAGCCTAGCTCAGTGTTTTCTGTGGTGGTGGGGCAACCAGCAGACAATACAGAGTGTAGGGGTTGGTAATGTTCTCTAGTTGTGCCGTGATTTGCTCAGTGTTCTGTCACTCGGAGACACTACATCGCTGCAAAATCTACGGGGAGAGCTCGGAAACAAGCCCCTTGGCTGCTGCCATATAGTTATGTTAGAAATGCCCATCCAAGAAGGCTCAAGGTTATTGGCCACATATAAAATTACGTTGGCCACGTTATATCTACCGTATCTTTGATTGGGCTGATCATGTCAACATCAAACTTTTAAAATCTTAGCTAGCAAGCTAGAGAAGCAGTCATCATCATGATCATCATGAATCAATCATGATCATCATGAATCACATCGACAATCTACTGGCAAATCAATTTCAATCCTTGTCATATGAAGACAAATTATAGATCAAACGTATCGGAGCTCATCGGCCATTGGACATAAACATGACACAACAAGTTGGAAATTGCAAATTCAACAATGATTGGTTTGGAAGGAATCCGTGGCGAACTGCAAGCGTTGCAAAGCAATCACTAGCCTGCTATTCAGTGAAATGGGTGTGTGGTCCAAGTCTGGGTTTAAGGGTCTCTTTTCCAAGCTTAAAAGGATAAACATTCAACACCATGGGCCAGAAAAGATTGAATACATTGGACATGCTGTCAATCCAGCATGACTTCTGCCACTTTCAAAACAACAATCTTCGACCAGAAGATCACTGACATCATGATTCAACCTTGTTTTTTTTAGAGTTCCCGGTTGTCTTGAAAGCAACATTATGCATGAAATAGTATGCATGCTAGCTAACACACTTATTTACAGAAATCATATGCCAAAGCACATCTCAGAATGCCCCTCAATCCCTAACAGGTACCATATACCCCCACATGTATAAATCAGTAAAGTATAGCAAACTTGTACACATTGTAAAATATAAAATAGAATCCCCACCAAGATTTACATGCTAAAATCGCCACTACATAGATACAGTGGGGCAAAAAAGTATTTAGTCAGCCACCAATTGTGCATGTTCTCTCACTTAAAAAGATGAGAGAGGCCTGTAATTTTCATCATAGGTACACTTCAACTATGACAGACAAAATGAGGAAAAAAAATCCAGAAAATCACATTGTAGGATTTTTAATGAATTTATTTGCAAATTATGGTGGAAAATAAGTATTTGGTCA